>JARJHM010001477.1:0-25499 GCA_033356055.1 Carex pumila | reverse complement strand
TTTAATACATATATTTAAATATTTGAAAGACCTTCATATAACTTTCATTTCTATAGATGGCAGTTAAATAGATAATAGGAAACACACACATTATACCAACCCAGTCAACTAGGGGGTTTCAAATGGTTCGGTTTATTTGGTTTTGAACCGAACCGGTAAGATTCGGTTTAAATTGTTCGGTTGTTTGGTTGAATTGATTCGGTTCGGTTGATTTTGTGACTTAGTTCGACTTAAATGGTTCGGTTCGGTTTGATTTCTCAAAACCGATTAAACCGAACCGACTAATTTTATTGATAGGGTCAACACTTCTAGTATTATTTTGGTTCATTAATCAAAACCGAAGTTTAAATTGGTTCATTAATCAAAACCAAAGTTTAAATTGAGTATTATAGATGTATTGAGTTTTGATTTTGAGAAAGTTCGGTTCAACCGAACAAACTGAAGTTTAAATCGGTTTAAATGGTTCAGTTTTAATTCGGTTTGCTATTTTTGTTCGGTCGGCTTGGTTGGATTTTCAAACTTCGGTTTTAAGTTTGGTTTGATTATTTTAGTTCAGTTTAAACTGAACCGACCGTTTGAACACCCCTACAGTCAATTGATTAAAACAAATTGCGCAACAAAAAAATTCATCTAATTATCTTTTTTTAATTTTCACAGAAGCTGCAAAGTCATGAGAGAATTCAAACTCTCAATACTTAGGTACAAAAGTTCTGGAACTTTTTTTTTAACCAACTGTGTTATATTTCCTTTCTCATATTTTTACAATGTTTTATTAACTCGAAACATCAATGCATTTTTTTTTCTCCAAAATATAAATATAATGTATTATATACTGTAGTTTTACGTTACTTTCAAAGATATACGGAACAAAAACAAATTAGCAACTATTTAAGTACACAGGAGATTAATGAATGTTCAAATGATTTATTTGATGTTTGTGCAAACAACATGTATTTTAATTGATCCGTTTCTAGAAACAAATGATTTATTTATCTACTTGTGATGCATATGCAGTAACATTTAAACATATTTCTGTGTGTGCATCATGTGCAAGAAAATGAATCATTTGTTCTCAAAACTGAACAATTAAAAGAATATTATTTTTCTTAACCATCCTACATTTTTATATAAAGGATAAAATGGATACTTTATAAATTTAAAATGAGTTTCAATAGAAAAAAGTCAAAAACAATAAATTGATTAAATTTGTGAGTTTTTGAAATTTAGAAGGAAAATATGAATTATGGATTTTAGAGGGGTAAAAACGTAACTTCAAAGTTTTTGAGGGGTATATATGAAATCCCCCCTAAAGTAAGGACGTAGATTTAACTTTTAACGAGAAACAATTAGCTAAACAAAAAATACATTAAACAACATAAGAAGGGAGATTTCTTTCATACAATTTATATAATTAAAACAATCTCATTAAAATAATATTGCAAAACTCGAAACACATTTTTTTCTTATTTATTAATTTTGCAATAAGAAATCATGTTACATGCAAAAAATTCCAATTTAATATAATTTTTCCATACTATTTAAGTCAAAATATAAAAAGGTGCGATAAAATTATGGATATACGCACGGAATGTATTTAACAAAAGAGGATTCAAATGCTTTTATTTTTTATGTCTTTATTATACTTTCAATTTTAAAACATTCCTAACTTAAAATTTTAAATTTAAATATCAAATTTAAATTGTTAGTTATGAAATAATCTATGTAATTTTCTCTATAAATATGTAAAACATTATCATTCTAGACATTAATTTTTTAACTAATTAATTCATCTAAAAACAAAAATTAAGTGATAATTTTTATGTGTATGTAGAAAATATAATACATATCACATTTAGTTGTTTCATTCTATTTAACAGTTTTATTCCGGTATATAAATTCTATAATTTTTGTTATTTGATAATTTTAAAAAAAAACGCACGATTAGAAACAAAAATAAAGACATTTAAACTCTTCGATGTTCAATATTAGACTTCTTTTGCTGAGGGGTAAACAAATCAGAATTATTCACTCTGAATTTGATCCGAATTCAAATTCATATTCGAATAAATGGAGCGAATAATTTTAGAAATCCAGAGCGTATAATTTCACAAATCGAGATATTTGTTGAATAAGAAGAAGAAAATATATATATTCGTATTCATATAATTTTACAAATTAAAAAACAAAGCGGATATTTGAATATGTCCGAAACATAACATCTTGGAGCAGGTATTGCGTATTTGAAAACAGACTCCAATGTCTCTTCTTTGCAAATACTCTCCACCAATAGTGACAAATGAATTATTCTGGTTTAGTTCGACGAGATCAAAAATTTGTGATTCGGAAATAAATTGGGTATAATTTGGGAATGATTCAGAATTATCCGGATCAAAAATCTCAGTCCTGCAAGAGAGAAAAAAAAATATTATGAGAAAAATTCGGAAAAAAATCGCGAATAACTCATAAAATTTGTAAATTATTCAACTTTAATTCGCTCAAAATTTAATCAAATAAACAATTTTGCGTTTGATTCGACATCACCAAAAAAATTAATTATTTGAATTTAATTCGTGAATCTTATGATTATGCTTCCACGCAATAAAAATGGGATCCGACTGAATATCCTTTCATTTTCTGTTCTTTTTCTTTTCTTTCTTCTCCATTTTCCAAGCCAATGGACCGAACAACAACGGCTCATTTTATTCTTTCAGATATGAACCGTTGAATATTACAAGTTACAACTATACTTTACGTAAATATTCTCATGATTATCATACTTAACAGGGTCATTACTGCAAATGTTGCATGCATGTGAGGCTACGCCTATTAACATTAGTCACAAGATTTGCAAATTATTCGCAAATAAAATTCGAATAATTTATTTTTTTTTGTGAGGCCGAATCGTATGCCGAATTATTCGATTAAGAGAACTTTGACCGAATTAAACCCGAATAATTCGCAAATTTTACATTTTTTTTCTGAAATTTACAAAGTATTCGTGAACTTTTCCAGAACATTTTTTGTTTTGTTTTTTATTTTATTTTTTGCTCTCTTGCAAAACTGAGATATCTCTGATTCTGATAATTTCGAATCATTATCAAATTATATCCGAATTATTCTTGAATCACGAACTTTTAACCTCGTCGAACTGAACCCGAATAATTAATTTGTCAATATGCCTATAAATATTATTTTTGCAAGCTCCATCACCCATGTACTACAAATGGAGCCACAGAAGATAGGCAGAGTCAGTGATTTGCTAATGGGTAGGACGGGTAAAGGGGTAGGCTGGGTACGGGTAAAACCTGTGACGGGTAGACGGGTAATTTTCCCAAAACCTCTATCCGGTCCGTTTATTACCCGTACCCGTCTACCCATTTGTACCTGAGCAACGGGTACGGATAGCTCGGATAACAGGGACGGGCCGGGCAAAACGGGTTGAACCCGTTAGGGGTTTAGCAAACCACTAGGCAGAGTTAATTTTGCGACTGGGACCCGCATGTCATGAATTTACTTTGTAGAGCAACGAGTGGGAGCGCCTTGAAGTAAAGGCCGCACGCGTACAAGGCGGCAATTTCATACATTCAAATCAAATTTGATGTTCGAAACTTGGGAATTCGTATTCTCTGAGATATCTCAAACTTTGCGTGACTCTATAGAAAATCCCAACCGTTTATATACGTTCTACATGAATCTCAAAGCACATATAATACTGATCCCCTAAATCACCCCCGAATAGGCACCGGACACGTCGGTCACTTGGAACCTCATTTATAGCACAAGTCGGCAATTTAGTTTTTTACATCCATCTTATGATAATGAGTTAATGACTGATGAGTAATAAGGTTAAAAAAAAAATGGAAAGAGTAATAAGGTAACAAAAAAAAAGCTTCATTTACTTATTGTAACGAGTTTAAATTTGAATACTAGATCAAATTTGAACTCATTAATAACAAGCATAGTGGCAAATTAATTATTTGGGTTCGATTTGGTGATGTCAAAAATTTATGATTCGGGAATAATTCGAGAATGATTCGGAATTTTTGGACCAGATATCTCAGTCCTACAAGAGAGTAAAAAAAAAAAGGACAAACAAAAAATGTTATGGGAAAAATTCGTGAATAATTCGTAAAATTTGAAAAAAGTCGTAAAATTCGCCAATTATTCGGATTTAATTCAGTCAAAGTTTGATTAACCGAATAATTCGACATTCAGTTCAACATCACAAACAAAAACAAATTATTTAAATTTAATTCGCGAATCTTGTAACTTATAACTGGAAGCGCCTAAAGACCGCACACATAAAACTATACAAGTCGGCAATTTTATACATCAAATCAGATTTGATGTTGTAAACTTGGCACCTCATTTATAGCACAAGTCGGCATAATGACTAATGAGTGATAGATAAAAAAAAAAAAAAAAAAGGGGGTGGAAAGACTAATAAGGTAAAAAAGAGAGATCGAATCGTCTGTCTCTTGGGGGCAGGAAATTCCTGTCCTCAGAGTCACTGTTAGTGGACCTCCAGTTTAAAAATGAACAGTAACCAGCTGTCTTTAACAGTGACTGGTCTCAATTACAGGGATAGAGGGGACAGGATTTTCCTGCACCCCGGAGACAGAAGATTTGAATTCAAAAAAAAAAAAAGAGCTTCATTTACTTGTGGTAACGGGTTTAAATTTGAATATAGCTATATCAAATTTAAACTCGTTAATAATAAGTAGAGTCAAGATCAAAGCAAGCTGATTAAAAGATTCTCTAGGCCTACCATAATCCACTCCGCACATTACCATCTTGATTCTCTATGACAAGCTTGTCTTATAATAATGTATATATATATTTAACTCATTTTTTTTCCATGCTCAACTTGTTAGGTAAATATATATTTCATGCAAGCTCACAATTTATCAATCTGAGCATAAGCACAGAACATCTTGCAAGCTCACTATATATTGATCTGGGCGCAATAACCCTTTGGTTTTACTTTTTTTTTTATTCATCTGATTTTTCTTGTCTACTTTTATAAAGGGATTTCAGTTGTAACAATATAAGTATTAGTATAAATGTTGTACGTACTAGTACGAAACGATATGTAACTAATTTTATCCTGGTTAATAAAATACCGTCTACGGACTTTCAACCAAATAAAAACATATATTTCATATTTTGTTCCAAAGATCTTCAACAGAAAATTAGCAAAATTTTTAAGAAGTTCGGAGAAAAAATAAAGAGGTGAAAAAAGAGAATTTATGGCACAAGTAATTAAGTAATTTGTTAATTAATCTAAATGATAAAATAAGAGTTTGTATCCTTTTTGTATCTTAAATTTGAAATTCGGACTGTCTGATCAAAAGTTTAAAATTCACATAGTCTCTTTTAATATTCGTGCTGATGTGAATCAAACAGTCAAAATTTTTTATATAGTAATTTAAATTAGAGTTATCGTAAACGATACAAATTCATAAAATACTCGCTTGTTTTTACAGTGTTGACTATTTAAAATATATCACATAAAATATGATCCGTTAATTAGATCATTCTAGTTTTTTTTTTTTTTTTTTTTCCTGATGAATAGTGTTAAATTGGAAATTAGCACAAACTACAAAAATCATACATGAAAACCTTTCCCTGGCTATTTTCTTAATGTGCGAATTTTAAATCTAAATCCCATTCTTATATATTAATTAATTTATACATTGTCATATTTTATGGAATTATTCAAGACAAGACGAACATATAATTTGAGCACAAGTTGATTTCCCTGGTTATTTTCCTCATTTGAATTTTATCCGCATCAAAATCGTCTATCAAATATGTTTCTGGGGCCATGCTTTTAAAATGAGGAGATAGTTTCCTAGCCTATCAATATAGCGGGCTTCTTTTATGGGCTTTAATAGAAGAGATGAAGTTCCTCTTTCTCAACAGCTTATTTATTTTACTGAGGATGATTCAATTTAAAACCCAAATGGGTCATGTTTGGTCATTGCTTTGTGGATGGAGCTGTCCGATATGTATTAAGATTTGTGCAAATTTGATCAGTGCGAATTATAGAGTTATTAGCACGAATGTTAATGCAAATCGGATGGCTTCAGTTTGATGCCCATTGAACCGCCTTAGGCAATTACATGAACTAATTAATAACCTATATTGCAATCCTGATACATTCAAGCCAAAACAAACAGTAAAAATATCAAATCTAATTTAATGTCTCTGGAAACATTAATTGGAGACGAATACCCAGTAGAATTCCATTCTTCAATCCTCCCTCTTTTTGCTAGAATGTTAATTGGCCACCTCATTGTGAGGTCTGTCGATATTCTGACACTTGAACTCGCTCCTTGTTTTCTTTCAACCTTTTCCAAATTTGGTATCTCTCTCTAGAAGCTGTCAAATCCGCAGCTGGAACTATTATTTTCCATCATATCAGAACAGAACACTTTGCTAACTAAAAATTCAGTAATACTAAAGAAAAATTGGGGATATATATATAACCTTCACAATAATTCAGTTCATAGAAATTGAAACAAATATTAAAACAATGCATAATTTACACATATAAAATTATTAATTTGCATTGATAGCGCATGGAAATGAAAACAAAAGAGTTCATTAAACTACATAAAACTAAAAAATTCACAAAAAAACACACATAAGCAGCCCGCTAACCCGCAAACTATCCTCACGCTTGATGTGTTGTTTCATCTGTGGGGAGCATGAATCGACAGATGGGACATGTGTTGCTGCTGCCGAGCCAATGCACGATACACTGTCTATGGAAAAGGTGGTTGCATGGCAGCTTTGTAACGTCTTTATCATTGTGCGAGCACATCTTATCGAAACAAATAACACAATCCGCATCGTCATCATCCAACGAAACTATAACAGATGGCAAGGATTTGAGCGCGTGTTCGGCAGCAGGGGTGCCACCACCTTGAATAACGTCATCGATCTCTAGCACCTGAGGTGGTGGGTCAACAATCACAAGCTCAGGTTCACCTGACGGCTGTGGTTGCACCCTATCTGCATAAGAAAGAGCAGTTGGACCACCTTCCATAACGGACACGTAATTCCGGCTCAGCCTTGGTGGTATGTTGGCACGGCGTTGCCTGGGTGGTATGTTGGCACGGTGTTGCCTTGACGGTATGTAGCCGCGGTTTTGCCTTGGATGTATGTTGGCACTTCGCTGCCACCTAGGTATACCTGACGGACGAGGACCAATTGGAACTGTTGTGACGGGATGATGTTGCGGTGAAGTTGAACTATAATGCATGGATGGAACATAAGGTAGATATTGTGGGCGTGTATGATAAGGCGACAAGGGCGTGTATGATGGGTGTGGTGCAGTAATTCCCATGTACGGTGATGGTATGATATATGCTCCATATGATGGGTACCATCGATGAACCGAAGGCAAATTGTATGGTCGTAGCACGTTGTGTGAAGTCATCTCAGGCCGAAGAAATGGATAGTTGTTTGTCTGCATATTCTCTCTGTTTTCTATCCGAATACCTTAGTTTTGGTGTGTAGAGAGAAGAATGTTATATGAATATATATATTTCCTCAATATATATATATAAAAGTTAGTCTTATTATATTTATGGAAAGTAAATTTATCATCTAAAATTGTTTGTTTCCTGAAATATATAGTTCTCTAATTTTGGAATGCATCTAAAACTCATATATAGATGGCATAACTATTTGGATGTATACAGAAACTAATGACGCGCCTATGTTGTTTTAATAGAATTTTCATTTATGGAAAGTTTGACCTGTTCAAACTTATCATGTTCTTTGACATATAGTGCTTCTTAAATTGCGCATGTATTAAACCTATTTTTAAGAATCTAATAACTGGATCTGCTATAAATTGAGATCAGCGGCTGGGAGCGCTTTACTGGTTAAGGCGAGTACCAATAGCCACAAGCTGCTTCTTCACTTTGCAATTTTATTTGGTTTTTTAGCTAAAGTGGATTCTTTCTTTCATTTTCTTTTTTTTTGTCCTTGTTTTCATTTTTTTATTTTATTTTCATTACTCAGTAAACTCTCCTCTCCTTATAAAATTGACACAACTTAGTGTCTCTATACATAAAATTTTAGGACGTGAACCTTACTACACTCTAAAAAAAGGAAAAAAAAAATATGATTGAGGTGATAATTTAGTAAATTGATATTGCTACTTATAGTGATCTAATAAATATTTAGACAACTATTTGGTTATATTTGGTTATACTGAGGATCTAACCACATGCTACCACATGCTCTAAATGCATTCCTACATTTTATGATGAGTAAAATAATATTTATAATTTGATAGTTTGATATTGAACTGATAAATATTTTGCTAGATTACATAAGTACATCTATGGCAATTAAATAAAATTAAATAACTTAGACTAAAATTAAAAAAAAAAATTGTTGCATGCAACATGCAAAAATGCATTTCACATGTTGTCAACGCGTAAAAATATATGTACACTTTCAAAAGTGATTTCATATATATACTTACAAAAAGTTGGCAATATTTGATGTGTATCTAACATGTTTTGGCAATTTAATTACTAGAAATGAAGCCAGTATTAATCAAAACCGTTTTGAATGATGTACATGCTGATCAAGACCATTATTTACTATGTACGTACATGTTGTGTGATGCAAATCATCTATTCTGCTGAAGTTGTTCTAAAAGAGAAAAATAGAAATCTTGGAATAAAGGATTTTCTCATTCATTCCACCAGAATAATGAGATGCAAAAAATACAAGTAGACCCCTAACGTTTATATTACATTTTTTTGCTTATTTTGTTTAGCGGAAGTGCAGACATGCAAGTCAAAGAGATTCATCAAAAGGGGAAAGAACGGAAGCTATAAATATAATTGTTTATAAAAAGACGAACTATATATATTAAAGGATTCACATCCTTAACTTCTCATCTAAAAAAGTATGACTATTATAGAAATCATTACACCAAACTATTAACAATTTTCACCCAACCACAAGTGCATACAATCACCATACAAAATCAAACATAAATTTCTGTGTTAAACATAAATAACTTCAAAAATACAACCATCACCATACATAAATTGCTTAAATTTTTTATGACATGATAAGAAACACTTGTAACCAATTGTGGTTAATAAAATAAGAGCTTGACTCCTGTTTCTTACTCAAAAAAAATAATCATACTAATCTAATTTTACTATTTTAGTTATGTCGTAATATGCGTTGGAAGTCAACGTACCAGTACAGAGACTACAGAGGTATTTTCATGCTTATCGTATTTTTTATTAGTGATTTTCTTTTTAAATTTGTTGTCTGTAATTATTTTAGAGCAGAAAAGCTAAATTCTGTGAATTTAATAGCAAATAACAATCATTATAAGAGCGAAAAGCTAATTTATGTACAAAAACAAACCGGAACATTAACTCCAATACATCCCTGTTTCACCATATCAGAAGAGAAGTGCAACAACAATAACTCCAATACAATACCCATATTTCTAGAATCCTCAACCTAAACAAAATCATATGTCAGTTTCCTTAGAAATCTCCTTCAAAATTTGGGGCACTCGGGCCATGTTATTCGAATAGTTGAAGGCTTGATCTCCGCGCAATGTTCCTTTTATAGTAATCATACCCTTGCCTTCAACTCGTCCCGTCTCTATTTCCCAGCTGAACAGCTTTTCAGTTTTATCTCGATACTTGAGCCGCACAGCAATATAAACAAATTTCCCATCAAATCCTACCGGGCGTACAACGCGTCGCTTGAAGAACAAATCAGACCTGTTTTTGTGGCGTAACTGCATGCCAAGACAAAAGTCAAATGCATTTACCATGCCGTCCCAACTCGCTGCATGCATCCTATCCCAGTGGGACCCCCCAGTCAGTCTCCACACTTCAATCCCGCCACTCCAAGCACGGCAACATGTGATTTCACCGGCGCAGACCCCTACATCAGTGACTCCATCTATCACCTTCCCTTCAATCACTGGCAATGATAGGGACCCTGCTATATCCCTCTTTATATCATACCACAAAAGAAACTTTCCACAACACCAATATATCACCCCCTTCTCTGCGCATACTGCTTTACCTAAAGCTGAAAATATCATGTCTATATATGTGCTCTGGCTAGAACGGGTCCATTTTCCCGTGTCTGAATGAAAGATGTCTATATATATGCTATGGATGTGCAGCAGAGGATGAACAATGGTGAACCGATGAGGTAACTCGCAAGGATCATACGCAAGACCCATTTTGTTGCTGAAATATTCCATTTCATTGCTGAAATATTTTTCCCCAAAACCATCTTGAACGAACACCATCTCTTTGGTAGCAGGATTACACACACAGAGGGATTTCATGCTACTGAATTCACCATAAAGAAGAAGTAGGCCGTTTGTGGAGGAGACTAGCATGATCTCGCCAGATGTCGGATTGAGGAAATTGAGGGACGGGTCGGGTACACCTATAAGTTCTGGGTCGGGGAAGAACGATAAACCATAATGCGTCATGTAAACAAAGCCACTTGATGAAGTGTTTGCTGAGCAGGACTGATCGGCAGCAAATGTGGCATCTGAGCTGATTAGAGAATATATTTCCTTAGAAATGGATTTGCATCTGTTCAGGCATTTGAAAGGGAGACGAGGCAGGACCATTTTGTGAAGCAGGTGGTCTGGAATGTCTATGTGCCTTTTGGCACAAGGGAGTGGCGCCATGGTAGGAGAGAGAGAGAGAGAGAGGAGGTGCGTATAGATTTGATAAAAAAAGAGAGTATGGGGGTGTTTATATCCCTGACCCTAATTCTAAATATAAAAATATGAGAGAAGATTGAAGGAAGGTTAAAGCGTTATTTCTATTTCTGTCATCTATTTACTTATTTCTTAAGTAAGTATATATATATTTTTTATATTTTTATATTGTTTCCTTATTTACTTGCTCAAGTTTAAATTCTACATGACTTAAGCACATGAACTTCCTTAAGAAAGCTAAGCAACTATTTTCTTAACTTTTTGTTGCCGAATATCTTTTTCTTAGTGGAGCTTAATCTTACAAATCTTGCCGAACACAGGCTAATTAAACTTTATCTAGAGTAATGGGAAATTGCTAGAATAACTCTAGGCAATGTCTCCCACAACTAATTACTCTCGAAGCTGCTCAAAAGGTCTATCATTTTTTCTTTTTCTATTTCATTATTTATTTAATTTTGTTATTCATTTTTGTATTTTCAAAGTTGGATGATTCTGAGCCCAATAGGTCCTCTAATTAAATAAAAAAAATGTGTGCTTCTATCTGGGCCTTAAAACTGTAGCTAGAGAATACAATTTGTTTCTTTTATTTGGGCCTAAATAAATGCGTCCTCTAATAAATAAGGAAATAAATGGACTTGCCAATCTGCGTCTACTCGTTATTTCTTTTATTTTTTTTTCATTAAAACCACAACAGCTGGCAAGTTGTATTGAATAAAAAAAGATAGGAAAATTATATTTTTTTATTGAGTATGATTTTCTTTTACTATTTTTTCTCAAGCTTCCACATAATTTGCCACATATTTTGAATTATTTTGGAGATCCATTTTGGGCAAATGAATGATTTTTAAATTCTATGGCTTTTTAAATGAAAAAGATACATTTTCAAAGTAGAACTAGGATGTTTGTAAGCTAATTTGAAAAGCTATCGAATTAATTTCAAATGCTGACTGAAAACTGTTGAAATTGATATATATATTTGATGAGCAATAAATTTACATACAATTTTTTTAAAAAATTTTGAATAAAATTATTAGAGTAAACAAAAAAATTTGCACTCCAAAAAATTATTAGATTCAAGTTGCCAACAAATGTTGTAAAATGTATATATTATTCATACTTAAAGTGTTTGTTTAACAATCTAGTTGTCAATTTATATCTGTATTTGTTAAACGAGTCCGGCTAAATTGTTGCTGGCAGCAGTTCTGCCCAAGTGCTGCTGGAGCTATATTTAGCCGTGTGATGTCCAAACAACAAATTCAAACCGTTAGATGTTTAATCTATATTATAATATATTTGGAGACCAAATTTTACATTTTTTGGAATTTTTTTACTATTTATTAAGCTGGTTTGAAAACCGCTGTTTTCAATGCTGCAGAAATTTACTAAAAACAACGGTTTTCAAACCAGCTTAATAAATAGTAAAAAAATTTCAAAAAATGTAAAATTTGGTCTCCAAGTAGATTATAATATAGATTAAATATCTAACTGTTTGGATTTGTTGTTTGGACATCACACGGCTAAATATAGCCCCAGCAGCACTTAGGCAGAACTGCTGCCAGTAGCAATTTAGCCGGACTCTTATTAAACCATGAGTTGAGAATCCGGTTAAAATATATAAAATATAGTAAATTATTAATATTCTGACAACATAAAAAAGCTTTTGAAATGTCTGTTCACCGATGCAAAGGTGAATTAATAAATGGATGAATGTCATTAACTTCGCATTGGAGACGATGCGTTGAAAAATTAATATCTCCTTGGTTCTAGCTCCTTTTTTTTTGTGGACTCCAACTTTGAAGAACCAGACCACCTATTCTTAAATCTCTTTATATATAACCCCATCGTAACCTAAGGAATTCAATTGAATGAGCAGCCTCCAATCCATCTCCCCCACAAGTTGTCTCCATCCAGCATTCCATATAGCCAGTTGCCTTACAATCATCCTTTAGGTTCTTTTGGTTCCACCTATGCCATATCAATTTCTTAACCTCTAAACCAGAGTTGATCCACTAACCCGATCGAAACTAATTGTGTTACCAGGCACCTTGTAAGTGTGAACCATTTTTGACACGTCGTCGCCATTTTCTTGTTGTTCCATACTAGACATCTTTTCCTCCATGCTAGGCAAAACATATTGGCCGAAAGATGTCTAGCGTGGAACTACATAAAATGTGAATGGCGTTCAGATAAGAAATCTGCTTTGATGGAGGCAAATGGGATGTCTTCTATTGTATAGGAGCTCTATTCGAAACACTTGTACATAGAACTCCATGACTTGCCACAACCGTCCATTAGACTAATTGCAGCACCCTCTCTGCAAAAAAGAAGTTAAGGTTCCATTTTAAATAATTTCACCTCTGATTGGCTTAATATATATGTTATATTTTTGCGTATCTAACCCTGTAAATTTGGTTTATATTTGATGAGGGGGTGACTACGTGCCGGTCTATGCCGCACTCAGGTTGCTCTGTCCACATACAGCAGCTTGATACTATATATTGTTAGATGTATGAGTAGCGGCTTTAAGTTGGTTGCTTTTTATAGCTCTAATTCAGAGGTAAAGAATTGAAAAACTTAATTGCTATACAGAATTCAAGGTTAAATATATGTAAAAAGATGTGTACCTACATACTTAATATTACCAGACACATAATTATATGCTATTGGCATGGTTACACTCGTAATGACAAGTATAATGTAGATACCGCACCTAATATAATTTTTTTTATTATGAAATGCTAATATTTTATTTTTCAGCAAGAGAGATGAAAATGCCATGCTAAACTCTCTACACTCAGAGAATGGAGAAAATGCTCTCTACTAACTCCTGTTGTGTTCCATCCATCATCTATCAAAAACATATTTTCATGGTTCGAGAAAAAGGGACAACACCGATGCCTCGTTGATGGAATGATTGTAATTTCTGGATGTACGTAATAAGTAAATATATCGCTTTTATATTGTCGCCATGTAATTTGTGTACTATTTAATTACATGAAATTTATTGTTCTAGGGAATTACTGGTGAGGTTTTGACCATAAGTTCTGGCCAAAAACATAATTTGTGTTGGCATGGTTACACTCGTAATGACAGGTATAATGTAGATACCGCACCTAATATAATTTTTTTTATTGAGAAATGCTAAACCCCTGTGCATATAAACTAACATTTTTTTCAGCAAGGAAGATGAAAATGCTATGCTAAATATATTTTCCAGGAAAAGGGACGACACCGTCGCCATGTTATATTTGATGATGGAATGATTGTAATTTCTCGAGTACGTAAGTAGTTATATCGCTTTTATATTGCCGCCTTGTTGTAATTTATGTCTTTAATTCGAGGGTTTTTGCAAATTTTGTTTCTCTGATCAGTTTTTCATGATCAAAGTTTGAGATGTTTTATTTGTGCAAATTTAATAAAATCACACATGTAGTTAAGAATGAAGTGTTACACCAGTGTTTTTAATTTAATGGTCTGTTAATGAACTTTATCATATAATTCGATTCGTCGCTTCTTTGGATCGACCTTGTTATTATAATTAGAATCATATCCTTCAATCTTTTAATTACAGATTTAAATTCAAATGATACATTAATTTGACCATTAATCTTTTAAAAATAATAATTTGAACCTAACCAGCTACTATCTGAGACATTAGTATTGTTTTCTGAGAATGTTATAAATTATCAAGTTATCCTTAATTTTGTATGAATATTTGTTGAATAATATATAGATGTCACCAATGCCAGCTACAAGCCTTTTTTCTAATATAATGTAATATAAAGCAAATTTAATATATGAAGTACAACAATTAACACACGATCAGAAGAAATATTTATTTAATTTTATATCTGTGCATGGCTGATACACACAAGGAAATTAAATTTAATATACAGTATGAAAATTTAATTTAACATATCGATGGTGACTGAAGAACTAAACTCATGAATACATAGCGCTGCTACCTATTGATTTTTCTCTGATAATAAATGAATAATGAAGTGTACTTGTTTGCTCTCTGGCTTCATTGAAACATCATCACTTTTGGAACCCTAATAAGCACGTAAGCAAACGACGTCTGGTTCTGGTATGGTAATAAATGTGGTGCTTTAATACCTGGAAAAACGAAAAGACAGAATGTATAGGATCAATGGTCTTGGAAAGAAGTTGAAACTTGAAACGATGGGAAAATAGAAAAATATAATATTAATACGGTCAATTCCTCCTTCATGGTATGGTAATATATACAACACCTTTTGACCGCTGACAAGAAATTAAAGGCAGTGAAAAAAAGGAGAATCGAAGAGAGATGGAGATACTCGGGTGGAGAAAATCCGGACCACAAATCTAAATCAGATGTGTGGTTCAGATTCTGAGGTACATATAATAGATATGATCATATGATTCAAAATTGTACCATATTCAGATGTTAATGGAATATTAAATGACATTCAAACTGCACATACAAAATTGATTCATCATGATGAGGCCAAGCAATTAATTAATATCCTTATATATAACTTGTTTTTTCATAGTAAATTAAGACTCACTGTCAAATTATAACAAACTGAAACTGATGCTGAATTTGTGTACATATACCTACGTAGGAATATACTAGATTTAAAAATAAAAAAAAACTATTACAAAAGACCAAATGCGCAGATATATATATAGCAGCTAGTTATAACAGGTTGAAAAATTAATTCAAACCAGTTCGATTCGAAATTAATTCAATTCGAATTCGAATCAGAGCTAATTCGATTCAAAAGGTTCGCAAATATTTTTTGGTTCAAATCTCCGCGGAATAGGGACTGTCCAATGAATTTACGATGAACAAAACGCCAGTCGCCAGGATTCTCTCCCTCTCGCTAAAACCTAAACCTAGCCGACTTTCTCTCTTCTGCTCAGTCAGTCCACTTCTCCGCTCCGTCACCTCTCCTACGTTGCACTGGCGAATTCCACCATTTTTCCTGCTTGAATCGTTCAACGCAAAGATTTCAGCCCCTACCTTCCCTCACAGAAATTCGCCTCGCCCAAGTTAGAATCTCAATTTTCAATCTCGTGTTTGTAGTAAGGTCAAATCTAGGCTTCATTCATTAGATTCAAACTTTCGTTTTCACTCGATGGCAGAATTTTATTTCTGGTACGAAGGAAGGGGCTAAGCTCTCAACGTATCACCTAAAACTTCGCTTCATTTTTCTTCTCGGTTGCCAGTGGCACTTTTTCCATATCCTCTCTCCGGTCATCGAGTAAATGTGCAGTAAGTTCACTATTAGCAGCACTCTTGCATAAATAAATATTTCATATTGTATTTTTTTTATTAGCAGAACTCTTATTGATTTACTAATTTACTGTTAGGGAGGGAAAGGTGTTACTGATTTGAAGGATCCTCTGAAGGTCAATAATCTTTTTTTTCATGCTACATTAAATTGGTTTTATCTTTCTTTTTCTCAGACATCTAATTACTAAATGGATTATTGTTTCTTTTTGTATAGAGTATATTTGGTGAGTCTTTACCGGAGAAAGAGGAATTTTTGCAAACCTTCTCAAGTGATCGTGATTATGTTAGGTGGGATTTTTCTTAATCACTATGTGCATATTTTTGTGATTCTTTTTTCTTCTTAAATGATATAACAAAAAGGATAGGATAGTAATTTCAGACTTAATATGGTGTTTCTTCTCAAGGGTTCGTTTGCAGCCTTATTAAGAATCCACTCTACCACACGAAATATGAGATTGCTATTCAAAGAAGTGACAAATGATAAAAATACTCAAAAAGTTAATACATTGTGAAATATTGTAATCATGAAATTAAATTTGAAACGCAATAGCCATTGGAGAGAAGAATAAAAAATAGAAAGTACAGTGTACATGTCAATATAGTTGTTGGAACAATATCCAAGATAAGAGTTTGAAGATATTTTTGTAAATTAAATTTCTCTTTTAAATTTTACTTAGTATACCCAAGATAATACTTTCCAATTTGTGTATTTTAATTATTTATTAATATTGAACAGAGTTTCTCAATGTTCTCTCAATATTTAGACCGCTGGTACCAAAGTTCTGGAAGAATGTCCAGAAAAGCAACAGATCTAGACAACCTGTGTGTGTGCTTGAAGCCTTGTTACTGCTTAGCTGGCATTGGTGGTCATGTATATATTGTTCAATAAATATTCATACAAAAGTAGAACCTAATAATTTATCCAAATTCTCAAACAACAATACTAATTAATATCTCATCAGATAGTAGCTAGGTTCAAAATCATTGTTCTTAAAAGATAAATATACAAACAAAGAGTGAGTCTATGGTACTATGCATATTACGATTTGTTACCGTGCTACGGTTCTATATTCGAGTTTTCAAATCCTAATGATCGATCTGAACCGTTCATCTTTTCTCCATATTAATATGTGTTTGGAGACCAAATTTTACATTTTTTTAAATTTGTTTACTAATTTTTTAGAATGATTGAAAATCACTGTTTTTGGATGGTCCAGAATTTTCAGATCAAGTGATTTTCTAAATATCTAAAAAAATAGTAAAAAATTTTCAAAAAAAATGTAAAATTTGGTCTCCAAACACATTAATATGGAGAATAAGATGAACGGTTCGGATCGACCGTTAGGGTTTAAAAACTCGAATATAGAGCCGTAGCACGGTAATAACCCATGATATGAATAGTACCATAGACACTCTCTACAAACGTCTCATTTAAAAAACTTCAATCTTAAGTATTACTGTTACAGATGTTATTTTACGTAATACTTCATCGATCTTAACTATGTTTTTTTTTTTGAGCAAGAACTATGTATGATACAATATATGGTCAAACTAAGTAGTTAAGAATATAAAGTATTGTCTCAAACCTTAGATTCCGATCAAGATTGACTGATTAGAGAAACGTATTTGCAAAAGCCCTCGAATTAAATAGTACACAAATTACATGGCGACAATAATAAAAGTGATATATGTCTCTACTTATTACGGACGTCCAGAAATTACAATCATTCCATCAACGATCGAGGTATCGGTGTTGTCCCTTTTGCTGGAACCATGAAAATATGTTTTTGATAGATGATGGATCACAACAGGAGTTAGTAGAGAGCATTTCCACCATTCTATGAGTGTAGACATTCTATGAGTGTAGAGAGTTATGGCATTTTCATCTCCCTTGCTGAAAAACAATATTAGTTTATATGCACAGGGGTTTAGCATTGATCAATAAAAAATTATATTAGGTGCATGCGGTATCTACATTATACCTGTCATTACGAGTGTAACGATGCCAACACAAATTAAGTTTTTGGCCAGAACTTATGGTCAAAACCTCACCAGTCATTCCCTAGAACACTAAATATCATATAATTATGTGTCTGATTCATTCAGAATTAATCTGGTAATATATATTAAGTATATATGTAGGTACACATCTTTTTACATATATCTAGCCTTGAATTAATTCTGTATCGCACTCAAGTTTTTCAATTGTTTACCTCTGAAGAGCTATAAAAAGCAACGAACATAAAGCCACTACTCAAACACCTAATAAGATATAGTATCAAGCTGCTGTATATATGTAGACAGAGCAACCTGAGTGAGCGCGACATAGACCGGCACGCAGTCACCCCTTCATCAAATATAAACCAAATTTACAGGGTTAGATACACAAAAAATATAACATATATATTAAGCCAATCAGAGGTGAAATTATTTTAACTTGAACCTTAAGTAGTACTTTTTTGCAGATAGGGTGCTGCAATTAGTCTAATGGACGGCTGTGGCAAGTCCTCCAGTTCAACAAGTGTTTCGAATAGAGCTCAAAATTTTCAGGCATATATAGAGTAAAGCTAATATACACTTAAGTGTACCAAGTGTACTGTATACTTAACCTTAGGGCCATCAGATTTCTTTAAAAGTCGTGCTACCACTAACGATGTCAACACTAAAGTTAAGTGTACGGTACACATAAGTGTATATTAGCTTTACTCGGCATATATATCTTAATACCTAGCTAGATTCCCTGTACTTCAGGCTAAGTTTGATCATTTTAATGCATGGACTCCTATACAATAAACAGACATCTCATCATCTGCCTCCATCAAAAGTTCAAAACAGATATCTTCTCTGACACGTGGTCCACATTTTCTGTAGTTCCACGCTAGACATCTTTTAACAAATATGTCTAGCATGGAGGGAAAAGATGTCTAGCATTGAACAACAAGAAAATGAGGCCAACTTGTCAAAATTGGTTCACACATAGCAGGTGCCGGAGACGATGAGTTTCCGGTTAGAGATTGATATGGCGCCATAGGTGGAATCAACAACCGCTATACTTGCTCGCTGTGGATGCTCTTACACATCAAAAGGGGGGCTGAACTCGAAACACTACGTACGACTCTTTCCAGTAAAAAGCGAGCCTGAACAACAACAAAAACATGAAGACCAATCAAATTTTTGCAAACAAATTCTCATGAACATTCATTTTTACACATTAAACAAAAGCTTCTTTCTTAGCACATGATAACTTTTGAAAATAAACAGACAGGCCTTCTCTTTATAAAATGGATTTCTGCAAAGGAAGTTGAAGGAATGCATGGCTTAAGAGAAACCAACCAAACGCTTAAAGATGGTGAAGAGATTTAAAAAAGATGAAATCTAAACCCTTTAGAGGTTTGCAAACCTCTAAATAGACATATTTACAATTGATCCCTTTTCTCCTCACTTAAATATGTCTATTTAAAAAAGATGGAGAAAAGCGTTTAGATCTCATGCAAACCTCTAAATAGACATATTTACAATTGATCCCTTTTCTCCTCACTTCTCTGCCTTTTTCTTTTTCTTTTTCTTTTTGAGCAAAAGCACAAGCGGAGGTTTTGAAGGAGGGAACCGTTGTATCATTTTATTTATTCATCTGTAGAAGGCATTATATAGGTTGTAGATTAGGGTTTCATGTTGTTTCATCTCTCCATTTCTGCTTTTGTTCAACTTTGTCCAGTTTCATTTTTTTTTTCTTATCTAATATAATATAATTTTAAATAAGACCCTATTATTTTAGATATTATAGCAAAGTAAATAAAGTATAATATATACTACAATTATTCATATACAAATAATAATGTGTGCATACACACTTTGAAGCAATATTTGCTATCATCTTATTAATTATTAATATTTTTATAAAAGTTGTCATTTTTTATGAAAGAACTTGAACTTAAACTTTTATCTGTGTAATTATTTTTTACGATAGTTGGTATTGGAAACCCTTAATTCATATATCTTTATAATTTTAGTAAACTTATTTTACAAAAAAATAAATATTGGAATACTATATTTTTCTCTCCCTAAGAGAAATCATTTTGTCATTAGTTGGTAAAATTGAGTAGTTTTGTTATATTTATGAGAGAAACTAATAATTAATATATAAATTTATTTTTTATAGTACAATATTTAATATGTACATGTAAATTGTTAATCCGAAACTTTACCACATTGACCTTCAGCCTGATTCTTATAACATCATAATACATGAAAGCTTGCAGAATAAATCAATATATCATAAATTGCACCGAACACCTACCCAATTAGTCAATTAAAGAAGATTATTATAACAACACGTCAGCAATAAATCTGTTAAAAAGTAATACATAATGAATATTTAGTTAAAAGACTGAAAGATCAACTAAAAAGAAAGATAAAAGACTGAAAGATAATAATTTAATACGAAAAACTGACATCTCAGTATTATTTGAGCTTTGAGATTCATGCAGTACGTATTTGAACGGTTGAGATTTTTCATAAAGTCACGCAAAACAGTAGATATCTCAGAGGATGCGAATTCCTGATCGACCTGTGTCATATTAATATTTCTCAGGACAGTATTTAGTTTGCTTTATTATGATTTGTGTTGTTTTATGCATAGAAGTTTCTTTATTTTACAAGCACGAGACTTCATTTCGTTTCATTTAATGTGGTCAGTATGATTTGTTAGATATGACTTTGTTTTTAGACTGTGTGGTGATGTGATATTGTAACTATTCAAATATATATATATATATTTGAATAAAGCCCGTAGGCAACTATTCATGAACTTTATGTCATTATCTATAGTTTGCACCTGGCCCCGAAATTTTTAAAATTGACATTGTCCAAAAAATGATAAATAAAAAAATCACTGAATTTTTAAAATTCAAAATTTAACACGTCTGCTATATGAGGTTATGGTCACCAAAGAGGTGTGTGCAACCTCAAGTTGCGAAGAACCAAATTCCTAAAAAAAAATTGGGATTCAACGGAGGTTTTACTAGATTTGTATAAATTAATGTTGCCTATTGAGATCCTCAAAGGGTTACTTATATGGCGGTTTATAATATGGTTCTTGGTGAATCGGGTCAGATACCGCCTTGAAGTGACCCGCTACAGTAATATATATATTCCTGGATACTGAGAGGATGAGCCATGCATGGAAAGTTGTGGGTCCCTGTGTGGTGAGTTTATTTTGGCAGTATGTAATATGTATATGGAGCTAGCAACGGCAATGAGGGACAAATTTGTGCAGAATTTAATTAACAACTTTGAAATGTTGCATCGGTAACAAATAAACTATGGATCCATTAATTAAGATATTGATGCGAACAATTTTAAATACCACTTGTTTAGATTTAGTGCTATTATATGGTCAATCCAGCCATGCATATAGAATTTGGTAAAAAGGATCTCTATTATATATACCCTTCCTGGACTCGGTAAGTGAAGATCTGTTTCTGCTTGTGAAGGAACCCATTCGCAACGTTGGGAATGTTAATTATCTCTTTATTTTACATTGATCAAGCCGATCGAGGCCAGCATATATATATATATATATATTTTTTCACATATCAACTTCAGGACTGGCTTATATTTTCACATATCAACTTCAGGATACGTTTGAATGCACTCTAGAATAACTGCTATTTGAAAATAGTAGATGAAAATAGTGATTTTTGAAAGAGTGCGAGAATAGTGTTGATTTGGTATTATTCGGAATAGCGAAAATATTTTTTGTATTGAACATTTGAAAGAGTACCAATTGCTATTTCGACTTTTTGTAGAAATAGCGAGAATAGCGAGAACAGCGCTATTCTCGCTATTCCGAATAGCAATTGAGTATGTTTGAATGGATCGGAGCAACGCTATTCTCGCTATTCTCAATATATGCAAACATACACAACTACTCTCTTTGTTTGTTATCAGCACTGGCACTTAATGTTGGACTGTGTTGTAATATATATATATATATATATGCTCATGCTGCTCGTTATTTAGTTGTCTAAATTCGAAATTTAAATGTTCAGCTTAGTTCCTATGATGAGGTAGCATGTCTGTCTGTCCGGTTTCTCTCTTAACCGAACCTGGACGAATTAATGAGATCAAAATTTGGGGTATCCATTGCTTGGGAAGAATGAATATATGCTGGCTTACACTATGTTCTGTTTAGTCAATCTTTTATCTCGCAAATTAATTAATAATGCAGAAACTATATATGCTCTTTCGTTTGTGTGTTTCAAGTCAATGGTCAACAAAGGGTTTATGTGATATTTAATTTTCACTATGATTTAATAAGGATTTCACAAGGAGAATTTAGAATTGTAGATGGTACTTTTGATGTCTTGTAAAAACATAACCATGAAAACTTTTTCAAGAAAAAAAAAAAAAGGAAGAAGAGAAAAATAGTAAAAGAGCTTACCTCCAAAATTTTGACATTTCTGGCTAGGCTCCAATTGTGAAGCTTTCAATATATAATTTGAGTAATTTTGCAAATCATAGACTATATTGAAGCATTTGCAATTAGGACCGCATGTAATTTATTGGGAAAATCATTTCAAGCACCCCCAAGCTAGCAATTATGAACTTGTTGTCACTTTAATTAAGCCCCATTTTCGAAAAATCTCCTACAACAAATGACAAAAAATACACAGTTTTTCTGTTTAGATCAATTATTAATTGCCAAAACATGCATATATATATATATCTATCCTTCAAAATAATATTGTAAATATCTGGAAATATTTGTTCGCAAAATGAAACATTTCAAGCATATATATATATATTACAAGAACACATTTACAATAAAGAGAAATAGATTATGTGTACATAGGACCTGCACGCTTACAATAATTAAATTAAGTCGCTCAAGAGAAAGAATGATTTATTCAATGAAAAACGTAATGCCTCTAGCTAGCATATTGCATATTTGAAAATACCGACCAAATATTTCAATTGAAATGTTAATATATTACAAACAATACAAAATAGATACATGATCATCTCCGTTTTCCTCATTTAATTATAAGCATATAAAGCTTAAATAGAGCATTTATCATTCCATAATAAATTGTTCTTGTTTTTCAATATAAATTATTTGAATTTTAACATTATTTTTTTATTCTAAGAAATTAAAAAGACTTTTATTATTAATTTCTACAGCTATTTGGTTCTCCATAATAGAATTTATGTTCATCGGTCTCTTCATTAAGAACTATATATATAACAGGCACCGATCTTTAGTAATCTGGTTTATTATCCTCTCTTACTAAATCACAAATTTTAAAAGTATCATAACCATTTCTTGTCTTGTAGAAAAGTTTGAGGACCGTCATATATACTACTTTATAATTAATCACCGTCGCCTAGATGATGACCATAGTGACAAATGAATTATTCGGGTTCGGTTCGACGAGATTAAAAATTCGTGATTCGAAAATAATTTGGGTGTAATTCAGGAATGATTCAAAATTATCCAGACTAGAGATCTCAGTCCTACAAGAGAGAGCAAAAAAAAATGTTGGGAAAAATTCACGAATTATTTGGATTTAATTCGGTCAAAGTTTGGTCAACCGAATAATTTGACATTCGGTTCGGCATCACCAAAAAAACGAATTATTCGAGTTTAATTTAGATTTAATTTGCAAAGTTTGTTCCAATGTTCCAATCGATTTATCAAATTCAAAATTCCAACCTTTCATTTATGTCCCTTGAACTGGAGAAACTTACCAAATTTAGTACATTTACTTTCTTCTTGTGATATAAGGCCGCAGGTGCACCCCCTCGTAAACCAAAATATGCTCACTGAAAAAAAAAAAAACGAAAAGGTGATATAAGACCCTTGTTTTCTTCTTCAAAAATAAATAAATAATAGCAATAACACTACTATTTCCAAACACGTCCAGTTTTAGTTACCAAAAATCAGGCCAAGTCTAA
Organism: Carex pumila; assembly: GCA_033356055.1. Classification (NCBI taxonomy): domain Eukaryota; kingdom Viridiplantae; phylum Streptophyta; class Magnoliopsida; order Poales; family Cyperaceae; genus Carex; species Carex pumila. The sequence goes on along the minus strand of JARJHM010001477.1, from coordinate 1,512 downwards.
TTTAATCTAAATCAAACTCAGTTAAATTGATATATATAGGACGTGTAAGTTTATGCGCGCTCTATATATATATATATATATATATATATAGTTCTCAATGAAAAATGAATGATTTATTTAAAAAAAAAGACATATCCTACCATGTTACGAACAATACATTTTATTCGATTGTGATGACGTATTTTAAAATTATACATCATATATATTTTAATCGAAAATATTAACAACATATATCAATTAAAATGTTATCATGTTACGAACAATACATAATGCGCCGGACTTTTAAAAATATTAAGAAAATATATGTACAATATCACTCTTTCAAATTAACTTGCGATCTTGAATATGAGAAAATAAATTTGGATCAAGGTGTAAAAGATACACCTTAATTAATTTCTACAAATAAAATTAAATTATGAGCAGTACTTGAAACAAAATTGAATAAAGTAACATTTTTCTCTAAAGTAACACAAAAGTTGACTTATAATCCAGCCGTTCGTGTCAAGTCTTCTGTGGAGACGCTCCAGATCTAAACTCAATCTTTGAGTTGCTTTAGAATAAATAAAGTTGTACATATTAAATACTCAATCCATTATTCAGCGAGCGAGCGAGACTTTTCAGACACCAAAAATTAAGCGGCAATGTCTAATGAGAAAGATACCACATTTCCACCCCAAAATTAAGCGGCAATATTTTTTATAGTGCAGAACAAATGCGGATCTGATACCGCTTTCTCGCACATTTATAGTTGATGTGACTATACTTCTCAGTAATGGAATGTTTCCTATTGGGATCCTCAAAGGGGTTACTAATTAAGGATGGCGGTGTATAATATGGTTGGTGAATCGGGTCAGATACCACCTAAAGTAAGGACGTACATTTAACTTTTAACGAGAAACAATTAGCTAAACAAAAAAATACATTAAACAACATAAGAAATACAATTTATATGATTAAAACAATCTCGTTCAAATAATATTGCAAAACTCGAAACACATTTTTTTCTTATTTTATTAATTTTGCAATAAGAAATCATGTTACATGCAAAATAATTCCAATTTAATATAATTTTTCTATATTATTGAAGTCAAAAATATAAAAAGGTGCAATAAAATTATGGATATAAGCACGGAATGTATTTAACAAAAGTATTCAAATGCTTTATTTTTTATGTCTTTATTATACTTTCAATTTTAAACATTCCTAACTAAAAATTTTAAATTTAAATATCAAATTTAAATTGTTAGTTATGAAATAATCTAGGTAATTTTCTCTATAAATATGTAAAACATTATCATTCTAGACATTAACTTTTTAACTAATTAATTCATCTAAACATAAAAATTAAGTGATAATTTTTATGTGTATGTAGAAAATATTAATACAATCACATTTAGTTGTTTCATTCTATTTAACAGTTTTATTCCGGTATATAAATTCTATAATTTTTGTTATTTGAAAATTTTAAAAAATAAACGCATAATAAAACACAAAAATAAAGACATTTAAACT
>JARJHM010001476.1:0-25518 GCA_033356055.1 Carex pumila | reverse complement strand
AGGAGGGTAACTTTTATTTTTTAATCTATTGTTTTCAAATTATTCATAATTATTTTTAATGTAATAAATTAATTTAAGATATTATTATTTATATTTTATTGTTTTAATTATAATGAGAATTTGAAAATAAAATAAAATGACTTGCTTAAAGAAATAAATAAATAGATCTGTACGTAGCCGTATAAATATACAAATTTTTGTACGAATAATTTTTATATATAAGGTACAAATTTTATTCATTTATAAATTATAAAGACGCGACTTGATAATTTTATGTATATATATACTCTATTTGATACCGAACTATTCATATTTAAAAATCAAATTATAAACACGTAATAATATTTATACGACATTGTAAAAAAAACAGAAAAAAATATTAAACAAAACAGAAAAAAAAACAGAAACAAAGACAGAAAAAAAAAAGAAAAAAACAAAACAGAAAAAAAAAACTAAAAAAAAATGGAAAAAAAAACGGAAAGAAAAACAGAAAAAAAAAAAGCAGAAAAAAACGGAAAGAAAAACAGAAAAAAGAAGAAGGAAAAAAAAGAAAAAAAAAAAAAGAGGGCGGACCGGACCCGTACTCGTCAACCCGCAACAAGTACGGATAATAAACAGACCGGAAATAAGTTTTGAAAAAATTACCCATCTACTCGTTACGGATTTTACCTGTACCCGACCTATCCCTTTACCCGTCCTATCCGTTACCCGTAACGAGTAACCCGGAATGAATCACGGGTAACTCGTCAGCAATTGTCTAACACCGCTCAAGTTCTTTTCGCTTTTCAATTCGATGGATTTTGCTTTCATTTAATATGTACATGTGGCTTCAATATTTAGACACATCGGTTTCAGTACGTTTCTAACGTACAAAATAAAATATTAAATTAAGCAAATGGAATGCACTCCGTTCCATACTTGATGTTTTCAGCAGGGAAGTTTAAATATAGGGAAATATCTGGCTAGGTTCCTTAATTTTCTTTCGGTTTTCGATCAGTGGCTAATTAAATTGGGAACCCATAAAATGTTATTGATAGGAATAGGAATATAGGAATATAGGAATATAGGAATATAGGATGGATACAATGATTTGAGTTGATCTACAATATAATAATATATCGTCCGGTCCTCCGGGCAATACTTATTCATGATTTCCACCTGTGAAAACTTAATTATGATTTAGGTTTGAATTTCATACACCAATAAAATATAGTAACAATACATGCATTAATTATATTGATAAGAATTATGGATTTATATTTTCATTTTTAAAATTCAAATAATTGATATAATCATCTCAATCTTGTAATGAATATATAAAACACCTAAACCTTTTGAGGTAGAATGATTTATACAGGCCAACGACTCTAATTTGGAATCATATATATCCTGAATTTCCAATTAGAATGATTTATTCCAAAACTAATAGTTTGTAATAATGTAAGGTAAGTAATCAGGATTAGACATTTTAAAATATAATATATAAATGCATAACTAATTAAAATTTAATTTGTCTATAAATTAAGCTGATCCTCCTACAATTATTGATTGATTTTTTAGGTGAGTAGTCCAAGTACGCTAACTTTACTTATTTATTAAAGAGGAATGAAAAAGTTGTGGCTTTGGAGGTCAAATAATGCCTTCAATTCAATTCAATTCAATTTGAGAAATTGTTTGGATGATTGCATACTTTGCAAAGTGAACCTCACTCCTAAGTCCTAATGTAACAATGTAACAATGTAACATGCATGCATTTCACGTGGATTTAGTCGTTAGATCAGATCGATGTCATTATTAACTTATTTCTGGGGTTAATTGAATTTAAATAATAATAAAAAAAAATGTTGATAATTGAGTTGGATTCCCGCCCCCATTAATTCATGTTCGTGATATATATTCTCAACATTATTAATTCTTACCCTGAGTTTATATGGAATATACTCAACTCAACTCAACTCAACTCAAACATCCTTTTATGTATTTCATCACTACTTGGAGACTTGGAGTCATAATATAATTAAATTCTTCAAGGCTTCAGTTCAGACTTCAGACTATACTATAGATATATATACCTAACTTTTTTTTTTTCTTTTTAATTATTAATTATTATTATGGGAGGGCAGGAGGCAGTGGCACACAGCCAAACCAGTGAGGACTAATTTAAAATTTGACATTAGGTAGACGGTCCCACAAAATTAGCCACTAAGAAGTCGGAGAGAAAGAGAGAGAGAGAGAGGCAGCTTGCTTTCTCTATCAATCCTTTCTGTCAGAAAGCGATCTTTTTTTCCTTTTCCTTACAGCTGTCTCCAATTATGCATTTATCGTTATTTCCTTAGTCTTACATCTCACCGAAATTTTCTTCGTATTCTTCTATTTAATTTTAATACATCTTATCATGTCCCAAAGCCAAAAGGGAAAAAGGCCCATATGCATACTTTACAGAATCACCTTCAGATTATTAAAATCCAATACATGTCCTTCCGATTTCAGACAACGCAACGCAATCCTTTCTTTAGGTTTTGTCATTGTAGGGGGCTTTAGTTAATAATTTAAATATTTGCCGGGCTATTTTGTAATCGGTTTAATTAATTTTGAGATAAGTTGGAAATGGGAAATAAAGAAAGAAATTGGAGAATAGGAATAGCTATAATAAGTATCTGTTTGTTTCCTAATTCCTACTTCTCACCGTCACCGAGTGCCTTTTTCTCCTTCCGTTCCTTCTTTTGCTTCTTCCTTCCTTTATAATGCTTTTGTTTTGTTGATTTCCCGCGCTTTCAATTTTAATCTAAAATCTGTTTCTTTATCAACTAATCGAAAATTTCTTTTCGAGAAAAAACGTGAGCTTTTCCACTTTCAAACTCTTTTTTAGTTACAAAAAAGAAGAATCCAGAAGCTGTGCGGAAAAGCGAATCTAGTTTTTGAACATCAAAGATATCGAAAGGAACTGTATCTCCAATTTGGAGTTGCTTTGGTGACCAAAAGAAAAGAAACAAGAAAAATAAGGTACGTATGCACATGTCTTCGATCTTTTTCTATCAATCGATATGTTGTTGTGCAAGTGCAACTCCAAGGAAGAAAAATAGAAGAAAAAGTATGTAAGATAAGATAAGTTTTGCTCAAAAGCAAATTATGCTCGGGTCTATAAATTGAACCACAAATGAAAACAAAATCAGAACAATTCTTAAAACTATATCAATAAATAAACAAATAAAATACAAACGTAACAATGGAATTTGTACTCTCTTTCTAATTTCTGTTCATTTCTACAACAGTTCTTTTTTTTTTTTTAAAAAAAAAAATCTATAAAGAGAAACAAGTATAGCAATTATTCATACTAATTAATCTGCTCCTATTTGGACTAAATTGAGAAAACAAATTTCCCTACTTATTACCCCGAATTGCATTTCATACTAGCGGTAGACCCATTCGGCCAGAAAAAATTCATCTCACATGACAGGTGGGTCCAGAGGCCAAAGGAGTACAAGGAACCTAACCGCCATCTGGTCCTGGCCTTACCTGTCAAGTAAAACGGTATCTGCTGGTTTTTGAGAGCAGAGTCCATGGCACTCATACTGCCTGAATCGAGTGGTATGGCTGTTGACTGCACGTCATACCCCAATGGTATTGAGTTGTTAGTGGGTACGACAAAAGGAGCGGCCTGTAGTTGAGCAATCTCCACATTATGGAAAAGGAGATCTAAATTGACGCTGTAGAATGCGGCATGAGTTCTTATGTTGTCGTTCACCGCAAATATCGTGATTTGTAATTGGGTACTTAGCGTGCCTGATTGGTCGTAGTCGAGACGAAGCAGTTTCGCGTCCCCCATTTTTAGGTATGGTGATTTCGGTTGGTAAATGAAATAGATGATTAACACGACGAGGCCAGCTAGGATGACGGCTGTGGCCAGGGTGGCACAGAAGATTGCGGCTGTCCAAACGATGGGGCTGGTGCGGTGAGCCCGCTCAACATAGGATGTGTGTGACTGTGACATTAGGGAGTCTCTGCCACAAATTTCATAATTTTTTGGTATGTGGTATGTTAAGGAGGTAAGGAGAAGAAATGGAGGAAGGGGAAAAGAAAGGGAAGGAAGGAAGGAAGGTGGGGATCACTTCCTTACCTTGACAGAGGGTTAGTGTTTTATTTTTATCTTATTTTATTTTACTTCATGTTGGTTTTTTTCCTTTTTGAGAGAGAAGCAAAAGGGAAAAGGAAACAATACCATGCTTGGAGTCGGTTGATTTGCTTAACCTGGAGTTGTGTTTTCCCTTTGTTTAAGGCATATATTGTCACACTGCGCACTAACTATTTTTTGGTTGCTCTTTTCCTTTCTTAAAAGGAGAGATTACTTTTGTTTGAAACTTTGAATAGTACATGTGTGCAGAGAGTACGTAAATCTATCACCACAAAGGATGCCACTTTCTTATTATTATTGCCACTTAGGTTTAGTAAAGGTATTAGAAGCAAATCAGGTCACGTTTTGAAAAAAGAAAATAAAAAAACAAGTAAATTTAATTGCGAAGAGGCTGGTTTAGAGGTTTTGTAACTGTTGTTTAGAGGTTTTGCCATAATGGTTTTTTAGAAATGAGTTCTCATATGCTTTCATTTCTTCTTCCTAATTTCTAAGGTCCATGTGATTCATAATAATAAGGCTACTGCATATTTTTTCCATGACTAATTAATCGCATTATGAAAACCATCAAACCCATGACTAGCAGTATTATAGAACAAGTTATAATTAAAATTAAAATGGTAAAGATTACTATATAATATTGCTTAGATATTTATATATAAACAGATTTACCTGAATGAAATCATGTATACAGGTTGGTTGGGTTTTACCAGACCTTTCTTTAATTTTTTTTTTTTTTTTTTTGGTAAAATTCATATCTGAGATCTGTTTGTCAAGTTAATTACAATCAGATCAGGTGCTAACTAATCAAAATCAAATTTATAAATTTTTAGGTTGAGTTCGGTTGGGTTGGTCAGGTTTATTTGGTTGCACTTAACCTGCCTGCTAGCATCCTCTGTTTCTCTGTGTTTCTTGAATATTAAAACAACTAGAATCTATGCCTGATATTGATTGAGTGTTTGCTTTTAATAGACATTTCCTTTTCCAATACTAGGGGATACTTGGAGCACTTTGTAAGTAAAAAATTGGAGATTAGATCCTCTTTGGAACCTTTAGGCTTGTTTGTCCTCTGATAATATCCAAATTTGCAAGTTGCAAAAGTTAATTTTAAAGTGATATATTGGAAGTGTAAAAACTAAAAACAATATTTTTTCCTTTAACAAATTACGGAAGCTGGTGGCTTCTATGCCAATTTTATCTCAAAAAGAAAGGGACATTTGAAAGAAAATACCTTAATAACCACAATTGTATATATTTATTCTGCAGTGCATCTGTGTATACTATATCAATGAAATTCAATCCTGAAGCTGTTGTTATGATTTGACTTTTGACTGTAATCCAACTCAAGTTGCATTGCATATTAATAAGTTGCTTGACTTGTTACATCTTTTTGAACAGATTTAACACATAAAGTATGGCATCATCAGAAGATACAGAGAATGATTTATAACCCCAACCAAGAACACTAATGGATCCCCAGGCATTTGTGAGACTGTCAGTTGGGTCTCTTGGTCTTAGACAATCCACGAGAATAAACTCTACATGTACGTGTGAGATTCGGTTCTGTGGTTCTTCTCCTCAGACTGTCTCTGTACCACTGATCTCTTCTTCATCCGAATTACATTCCGATCGTCAAAACAATGGCTGTGGCACTGATGCAGTTTTCTATATTGAGGAATCCAAGCTCAGCTCGCCAAGCTCAACTGGTTGCTTTCGACCCACAAAATATGCATCTCTTGAAATCACAGTTTATACCAGGCAAAACAAGGGTGGTTTGGTTAACTGTGGGTCTTCAAACAGGAAACATCGTATTGGGATGGTTAGGCTGGATGTTGAACCGGTGTTAGGTGCAGGAGGCAAACCAGTATTGATTCACAAGGGATGGTTTAGTATAGGTGGGAGAAAGGGGAAAGTGGGTGGGGATCTGCATTTACAGGTTAAGGTCGAACCTGACCCCCGGTACATATTTCGATTTGAGGATGCAACAGTGTTAAGCCCACAGGTAGTGCAACTGCATGGGAGAATCGTGCAACCAATCTTTAGCTGCAGGTTCAGGTGCGACCCCACTGGTCTGAAATCTCAATTAACTTCCATAAACCTTTAGTAATTCTGATTTAATTCGATTATTGTTATTGTTATTTATTAGTTTTTGGTGATGAAAAATAAATATAGTGCATCTCAGGCGGATGGTACCAATGGCTTCTTGTGGGGCCCTGTAGAAGGTGAGCAGAAGCATACCATCATGCAGAGTAGTCACGATATTCGCAAAGGTTGGAAAGTGGTGATACACGATCTCTCTGGATCTGCCGTGGCAGCAGCATTCATGTCCACCCCCTTTGTCCCTTCAACCGGGTTAGATCGGGTCAGTCGGTCCAACCCGGGTGCTTTTCTCATCCTCCGACCTGACCTGGCAGGGCTACCGGGTTCTAGCTGGTACCCCTGGGCGCGGCTTGAGGCCTGGCGTGAAAGCACTAGCGGATCCCATGAGGCTGTTTGTTTGCGCTTACAACTGCTTTTGAATGGAGATGAAACTGGTGTTGTCCTGTCAGAGATGTGCATAGAATGTGATAAAGGAGGTGAATTTATGATAGACATAGATGACACAAGTGGGGTCGGTGGTGGTGGGGGTTACGTGATGAGTTGTAGTATAGGAGGGGAAGGGGGGAGGTGGCAAGCTCCAAACAATAAACTCATTCCATTGGTGGTGCAGCTGGCTGTGCGTCATGTCACCTGTGTCGAGGATGCCGCTGTTTTTGTTGCACTTGCAGCAGCCGTAGACCTCAGCGTCAAAGCTTGCCGGCCATTCCGTAGGAAGTCTGACAATCAATTGCCTTCTTCAAATGATGATCAATGACAATGATCTTTTTTTATTTATTTATTTATTTTTTTTTAATTTTTATACCAGGGTTGTATTTAGAGGAAAATTTAAGGTGCGCTGTATGAACATTACCTTGTAAATTATGTGTCAAAATTATTAGTGTTAGACTGCTAGGTTCATATCTGCTTTGCACAACATGATTTTGTTTCATTTTATTGGGCTCTTTATTTCTTGACAGAGAATAAAACCAGGAATATAGAAAAGGGATCAAATGTGTAATAATAAATGGAGAAAATAAAAATCATATGTTGAAAAATAATGAATGTAGAAAATAAAAACCATATGAAAAAGACCGTTCATGAAATATTTTTAATCAAACTAAAGTCGTTAATAATATCCCCTAGTAAAGCTCTAACACCCAATCTATATTACATAATTTTTCAAAGCTTATGAAGAAGAAACCGCGCTTCTATCATTCCAATTAGGCAGAAGAAATAAAGAGAAAAAAAAAAAAAGGAAAAAGATAAAATGAGTAATAGAGGATTCATCTACAGCTGTTAATTTGACCAAAGTCAAACAAGTGTACAAATGTAATTAGGATTGTTAACTAAATTCAGTTAGTCTGTTGAGTAGGATTAAAAATAAAATAAAATAAAGTAAAATACCCAATATTTTCGGTGCCATATATAATTATGTTTCAGTTTCAGTTTCAGTTTCACATTCTCATCTACTGTAAGAGGTATATAAGGCCGCCGTTTGAGCTGAAAAATAAAACACAAAGCCTTACCTTACTTTACCTGGCCCATAAGGGGCCCAGAATAAAGCAAGGAGGTATCCAGTGTGGATAAGAAGCACTGGATGAGGGACCGGGTTCACGGTCCGGTGCGATGCGGTGAGAATTAGGGTTGCTCAGTCTCCGAACCCAACTCACACCTCACACATAATCCAATTCTCCTCTCCACCAATCTCCTCTCCTCTCCTCTCTCTCGTCTTCCTCTGGGGCCGAAGGAGAAGAGATATCAAGCAAGCTGCTTCCTTCGTAGAGAGAGGATCATCCCCATTCCTTTGGTGATGGAGGCCTCCAGGTTAATCAATCCCTCTCTTTCAATTGCTGTATCTGACCTGCAAGTACCCAATTGAATTGAATTGAGTAACTTTTAGCTGGTTTCTATGTTAGATTATTTTTGTACCAGTTCAACTCTGTCGTCTGTCTCTTACCAAAAGAAAAAAAAAAAAAAAGGTCCTTAAACAAAAATTAAACAGGAATCTGGTATCAAATTGGTTCTAGTTAGCAGCATAAAAGAAAAGAAGGAAGAGAAGCAAGGTTTTACTCTTAACCTTGGTTTTCTTTTGGCGGAGGCAGGATAATGGATTTGCACCAGCAAGCGCATCAGCACCCGCTAATGGAGGCCAATGTCGACCTTGAAGATGAGAGCATCAACTTCTGGGCAACCCTTGGAGTGACGCCACATGTACCTGTTGTTGACCTTCCGCACCAAATCACGCACCAACCTCTGCCACAAAAACAACAACATATTGACCCATCTGAACCCCCGCAACCCCCACCACCATTGCCAGTAGCTACCCGCTATGATCCCTTATTCCCCACAGACCTTGATCCGTGCATTGAGCCGTTTGTTGGCATGGAGTTTGAATCCGGGGAGGCTGCCAAAACCTTTTACATTGCTTATGCCGGTCGAGTTGGCTTCTCTGTTCGAATTGCTCGGTCACGCCGGTCTAAGTGCACTGAGTCAGTTATCATGCTTCGTTTTGTCTGTTCACGAGAAGGCTTCAGCCGGGAGAAGCAGTCCCCACCTGGCAGAAAGACACGTAGGCGGGCTCCATCTGTCCGTGAAGGTTGCCAGGCCATGCTTGAAGTCATCCGTCGTACCAGTACTGGTACAGGAGAAGTAGAAAGATGGATTGTGACAAAGCTTGTCAAGGAGCATAGCCATGAAGTGGGGTTGCCAGGTCGGGTCCATTACATTGCTACAGAAGGAGATGCTGAGGTTGACCCATATGTGGGCATGGAGTTTGACTCGCTCGAGGCGGCCAAGACATTCTATTATACATATGCCAACCGGGTTGGGTTTGAAGCTCGTGTCCGTCAGTCACGTCGCTCATTACATGATGAGACTTTGAAGATGCTCAAGCTTGTTTGCTCCAAGCATCGGTACTATAAGCCTTCCGATATATTTTATTCTTGGTGCACTTCTATTATTAGAAAGACAAAGTAGATATTGGTCCCTCAATTTAATCAAAATAAAGATATTGGTCCCTCAAATTGGGTGCATTGCAGGTACCACTCCGGCAAGGAAAATGGCAATAGTAATAGTGGATTTGGGTCCCCTGTGACTGACCCGAGCTTAAGGGAAGGTGGCGGTTGTGAGGCATTGTTCGAGGTAATCAGAAAGGAGGGAGATTTGTGGATGGTATCCAAATTGGTGCTAGAGCACACACACGAGCTCACTCCAGCCCCACCAAGCAAGGTCAGATGTGTGCGTTCACAGGGAGAGATTCTTGTCATAGCCAAGAACTTTGCAGATACACGTAGTCTCTTGCTCAATGGGCATGACCCAGCTCTCCCAAAGGAGATCCGGTACAACGATCTTGGTCTCGATGATTTTGATGGCCTTTTGGAATACTTTGCAAAGACTCAAGAAGAAAATCCAGCCTTTTTCTATGCTGTGCAAATTGACAAGAAGACTAACCGTACCGCTAATGTCTTCTGGGCCGACGCACAGGCCCGCATTGCATACCACTATTTTGGGGACACAGTGAGGTTCGAAACAAGGTACCGAAATGACAAGGAGTTGATCCCCGTTGTGTTGTTCATGGGTCTGAACCATCATGCGCACCCAGTGATTTTTGGATGTGGATTGCTCGTGGATGAATCAGAGGAGTCATTTGTGTGGCAATTTGAAAATTGGATCTCCGCAATGCCTGGCCAGCAACCCCCACTTTCATTGGTAACTGAGCTTAACAGACCAATGGCAGCCGCTGCTGCTAGGGTTTTTCCTGACACATGCCACTTATTTTGCAGTGAACATGTACTAGGTTCCATCTCTGAAGAGATGCCCCAACTATTGCCACCCAATAAATGTGAAAATAACATGGACAATAGTACTTTTATAGAGGAGATAAAAAATTGCATCGAACGGTCCGAAACAGTTGAAACATTTGATTCACAATGGGTTATGATAACTGAAAGGTATGGATTACAGGATAATGGGTATACTTGTTACCTGTATGGCATACGGAAACAGTGGGTCCCAGTTTACACCAAGGATACTTTCACCGGAGAAGTCTCTGGTCCATACAGAGTCTGGGAATGTCTCAATAAGGTAGTTGATAATTATTTTACTGTGAAGACTCAGCTGAAGGTTGCAGTGCAACAGCTGTCACAAGCTGTTGCTAACTGGCACGAGAGGGAGGATAGGGCAGATTTTGTGACACTGTTTGAAAACCCGACTTTGCATACTGCTTCTCCGATAGAGAAGCAGGCTGCTGGAATCTACTCTAGAGTTGTATTTGAGAAGTTTCAGGAGGAGTTCGTTCAGTCATTTGGGTACTATGCAGATAATTTAACTGAGGAATGTGGGACCCAGTTTGTCAGAAAGTATCGCTTAGCGCATAGTTATGATGAGAGCAATGAAGAGATGCATGATGTGACACTTTCTCTGTCAGAAGGAGTCAAAGTGTGCTGCACATGCCGCAAATTTGAGTCTTGTGGGATTTTGTGTAGACACTCCCTCAAGGTTTTTGTTGTAGAAGGGATCCGTAACCTTCCGAGAGATTATATTTTGAAACGATGGACAAAGCATGCAAAGAGTGATTCCATGTTGGATGCCAGTTTTGTCGATCTCAAAGGTCGAAATTGCAAATATGACCTTACTGCCTCGAGATATAATAGTCTGTGTGCTGATGCTCTGAGGTGTGCCAAAGAGGGTTCAAGGTCTGATGAATTGTATAAAGTTGCAAAAGAGGCAATTCAAAGGGCTTTTGAAGGGGTCATCTCGGCCAAGCCACAGAGAGGACCCCATGGGCTCCAAGGTTTTATGGTGCCACAAAAGAAGCAAGAAAGGTTGATTTTGGGTGGGGGCATGAAGCGATCTGGGTCCCCTGCCTCTCTTACAGATGATGACATCAGATGATATTTTATTTGTGACATCAATTTTCTTGTAAACAGTTATTCTACTTGATTAGTGTTATAAAGGAAGATTTTCGGGTTCAATGCAGAAGGTAAATAGTGAAGTACTCTAACTTAACTTGAATTATCAGCAACAGGATAAAAAGAGAATTATTTATAAAAGCTGCCTTCTAATCTGTGTTTGTGAAATTCAGTAAACAATTCCAGTTATCGACCAGAATAGTAAAGAGGTTTGGGCTAGCGATCAGTCCGGAATTTAATTTGGTGGCTACAGCCTACAGCAATAAAAGCAACGAAGAGTGTTTTTTTTTTTTTTTTTTAATTTAGTTCCGGACTCTGATTTTGCTTCTCCTGTGCAGTTTGCGACTTTGGGCCTACAACCTACGTGGTCATGGATCCCATTTTGTTATTTTTCCTTGTTAATAGGAACATAACAAGTTAACAACTCAAAGATATCTCTTATACTTGCATTTGCATTGCTATTGCTGGCTGACTCTGATACAAACACAGCTAAGACAGAATCCGTATCCATAACTTTTAGAATAGGAATTCCGTGTGCAATATTCTAGATCAGATATTATCCAACCCATTTTCATTACTATGGTTTTTATAGTATTATAGAACGAGAACAACGGAGATGCTTAAGCACATAACACACAAAAGCTAACATTGCCATGCACATAACAACACAGAATTCTCTATAGTAATCTATCCTTTCTTTTATGAAAAGAAAGAGCTATAAAAGCTACCAGCCTACCATCCACAAACTCCCAAGGACTATATAACAAAAAGAATAAACCATGACAATTAGATTCTTTAATTAATCTACATGGTAAATAGTATATTTAAACTAAGCATATCAGAATTCTTGACATCATCTCTTGCCTACAGATGTCAGTAAAACATGCAAAAGGGTAGCAATGCAGATTGGGTAGCCTCTCATGGATCAGGGGTGTAGCGCAAATGTTGCTCATAAAAATCAATTAGCTGTAATATGAGAAGCTCATGTTAACAAGGTAGAGTTGGTGAAAAAATGGCTAAGAGTAATATAAGATATGATATTTATGCATTTTACCAGCAAAGGGTTGGTGGCTCTCAACTCCTTGTTGTTGACAAGCACTTCTGTTCCATCAGACCTGTGTGAGATAAACAAACATAGTTTAGTTCTGATCATATAAATTACATATTTACCACTAATTGACAGTTGGGTCAGAAAATGGATAGTCAAATCAAGCTATTTTTGCTAAGTTTTTTACTATTTTCACTAACAGTTGTGCTAAAAAAAAAACACTATATCCACTACCAGTTTTGCAAAGTAGCCCATAACCACATGAAACTGTTGAGGCCAGATCTCAGCAACACACCCTGCTTCATTGACTAAAATCTTGACATTCTAACACATACCACAACTCAATAGAAATCGGATACAATGTCAAAATGACTAGATTCAAGGTCTTAGCTCAAAACCAAAAATAGATAACCTTGATCTGACCTCATATTAAGTTAATTGCAGAACATAAAACATGCATGTGCAAACCATTTTTCTTTTTGGAAAATGTGACTACAAGAGCTACCTATTCCATTAAGAAATCATTAAGTTACAAAAATCAGAAAGAATGCAGAATTAATGTTTAATCACTATCATATTATTTGTATTTTTTTTAAATAAAAATCTAATTCATCTGTAGGCTTATACATTAATATCTGTAGCACATACTGAAAGTTGACATGGCTCATTGTTAGGCAGGGCAAAGTTATCAATGGAGTATTCCTTTCAAAAACCCCAACCTAATGATTTACATAAACACTTAAATGTGTAGATAGGAATAGAGACATTAAAAATGATGAGATAATTTACATAATTAGAAAAAGTAATTAATGGGACATGAAGGGAAGGGAACCTCAATGCCTTGAAAGTAATAAAGACATGCTGTATATTGTCAGTGGCAGGAGAAGAAGAGGCAGAGAGCTCCGTTGGCTTCAGAATCTTTGTGATGTGAACTTCATCTTTAACTTTTATACTGTTATTGTCGATAGCAGTATTGACAACAGAAGCACAAGCCATTTCTGTGGAATCCACAACTTCAATATCCATTGCCTTCTTCACTTCCTCTTCAGGCTGCACGAATCTTCTCACAGATCCCTACAATTCAAAAACCACTAACAAGTAATGGAAACAAAAATTGAAAACTAAATAATTAGAAGGAATAGAAGAAACTTGTTACTGGAATAAAGTATTACCGATTTCCTTTTCTTAGCACCAGTAATTTGGCTGCTTGCTTTGCTGCCCTGAGGTTGAGATGAAGAGTAAACAGAGGGCACGGGACCCATGGGCAGAAGCGCAAGAGGAGCCTCACCATGCCCTTCTATATTTATTTTGCAACTTGGCAGGTCAATTGCCATGGAGGCACCATCGCCACTTGCTTCTGTTTTCTCATTTTCTCTCTCTTTCGGAACATTGTCTGCCATGACAAAGTTCGTGCCTCCTTCCTTGTTCATCGCCCCAACTCCCTGTGCCAATAAATAAAATGCTTAGTAGCTCTTCGTTTGGTCTGAGGATGAAACAGAAAATTTAATTTGTAGGAGCAAGCGGGTCATTTTAATTATTCCCTGGCATTACTGAAATCAGGCTTTTAAAATAGAAGTCGGAAACAACTGTCCCATGGACAAAATATATAGAAATGACATTAAGACCCGTAAAACCTGTCGTACTTCTGGCAAGGAAACAAGGACCCCATTTGTCATAGCATCATCTTTAATGGGCTTTTCCTTCTCTTTCTTATCTTTCAATAGGTTATTTTCCTTCTTATCATGACTATTAATGCTCCTTCTAGGGTTTCTCTTGGGAACAAGAATATCTCTCTCGGTGATGCGGGCACGTCCTCTGCCTCTACCCCTTCCTCTTCCACTGCTGGATGAGGGAAATAGAGGGGAGTTGTCTCCTTCTCTTGTCTGAGTCGTTGTACCTTCTCCACCATCTTCACTCTGCACAGGACGCTTCTTTTTGGGCAGTGTACTCCTGCGCTTGCGCTTGCGCTTTCGTGAACTTGAATAAACAAATTAAAAAAATGGTATTAATGGATACTCGTTTAATTTTATTGAGAGAAAGGGAGAGGAGAAATACCTCTGCTCAAAGGCTTCCAACATGTCAGCACAATATTTGATGTTGTCATAGGGCTCCCATGTATTGGCAGTCTCGGGATAGTCACGCCTAAACAATCAAATGAGTTAATAAAAAAAATCAATTCCGTAGGATGTTAAAGTTCTTAGAGCAAGAAATGACCAACAAAGTACGGTAGTTGTAAAACAACCAGCCTATCCAACTTTGAGGCATTAAGATACGTTTAAGGCGTGGATGCTTATCATAAGAGATTCCCAATATTCATCAGATTATTGTTCTTGCAAATCAGCATTCTCCAAATCCAGAAAACAGACAGAATTGTAGGATTATTCCTTGACACAAATACTTTCTTGTATACATAATACTTCTAGATTATATATATCATATGGTATTTGTAAGATAGCATATGCTACCTAAAACACCCCTTGGTGCTACATCATAAACACAGAGAGTAAATAATTGTAACCATATACAGATTTCACTAACACTGAGAACTAAATCATACAAATTTCTCCTCAATTTTGATTACTGACAAGTGAAGGAATAGATGGTGTAGAATAGAAAAAGTAAAGTACCATTTGATTAGATACTGGAGCTGGCCCTTGCGGTATCGTTTCTTGCGAATGGCCTCGATTTCATAGAAACCCTCATCTAGCTTCTGCTTCCCACCAGCTTCTCCCACCACTTTACCACCATTGGCCGCTTCTTCAACGCCATTCTCTTCTTCCCCTTCTTCATCAGAACCTCCTTCGCCTCCATCTCCATCAACCTCTTCCTCTTCCTCTTCCTCCTCTCCCCCCTCCTCGCCTTCGTCTTCTTCATCTGCTTGCAGAGGAGATTCCTCCTGCCCCTTCACCTCTTCGTCCAGCTGATGATCACGATCGGAAGGTGAATGCTCGCCAGCTGCTACTTCGTCGGAAATCTGGGAGGAGGATGCCGCATCCGCCTTCTTTCTTCCTCCAATAAGTACCATCTCTCTCTCTCTCTCTTTCTTTCTTTTTTGAGAAACCAGACAGTAGCTGTCAGGTGAGTCTCTCTTTCTTTTTTGAAAACCTACCCCTCTCTCTCTCTCTCTCTCTCTCTCTCACTAGAAGGAATTGCAAGGGTCGATTTGATTTGGGGGTGGAGTGAACTCTCAAGGCTCCAAGCCGAACGGACAGATACATCACGCAAAAGACACGGTGTCCGCGTGTCAAAAGACCAGTAGATGTGTCAATTGAACCCGTCTGACCTAATTATCGGATTCGTTCCGTATCCCATCGAGACGGATTGGAATAAAGTAAATTTCCCGCTGATCTATTAGGTACCTATTCAAAATTTCAAGTACCTCGTATCTGTTATTCTATAACAATTTCGATGAATGTAAAATTGTTTACAATTTCAGTAAAAAAATGTATTAAGAATTTTTAATTATTTTTAATATGATAATATTTGTAATAATGATAAAATTAATTAATACAACATTGTGTATGGTACTATTACTCAAGTACTAATCCATATATTTCTAATAACAAGACCAACGATAAATGTATGTAATTTGTGTTCTTAAGTTTACCAATCTGTTTAGTGAACTTAACTCTAAAACATATTAGATTGGCTTTAAACAATAAATCTAAATTGTTGAAACTAAATTTACTTTACAAGTGATGCATTTACATGTAAATTTTTTAGAATTTTGAATTAATTTTGTATAAAGTAAAAAATATTCAAAAAATGAATGCACTAAAATTAATTTATAAATCATCTAATTTTGACCGCTCGACTTTATACTAAAATAATTCGAAAACTTAAAATCTTTACATGCAAATTCATCACTTGTGAAGTAGATGAATTTCAACGATTTGAATTGTTATTTAAAATCGATATAATATATATTTTGGAGTTAAGCTCATCAAATACCTTAGTGAGGTGTTTGATGGGCTTAAGAACACCCTAGTTGGCATTGTATTTAATTAATGTATGAATGTGTTCATGGCGCTCCCAAACAAAGAAGCTCCTGGGGCGATTCATGAGGCGACCAACCACAGCTTTACAAACACAGGCATTAATGGAGGCCTCATCAATGCGATACCCACCATACTGCAACGCATGCAATGCCCTAAAGACATCGTAAGTGAAGAACAACAGGCTAAGCAACCTCTCATTAACTCTGAAGTGCTAGAGAACCAAGATCAAGAGGGATGGCAGACAGTACACTACAATAAAAGACAACCAAAAGATAAAAGTGACATGAGGGAAAAAAGACAATAGGCGACTGGAGGGGTGATTCAACAGAACAACAATCGGAGTAATGGCGTACAACAAGGAGGTGACTGGAAACAACAAAGCAAGCGTGGAGAATGGCACTATGCAGCTGCTATACCGAAGGAACCAAAATTGCTCATTAATGGAGATTTTTAGGCAAAAGACAAAGGGCAAGAAGACAAAAAGGACCATGGGGAAAGTCGCACAAAATATCTGGAAGTTAAGAAAAAAGAAGCATCAGATGAAGGTTTTATAGAAGGGCACGTGGGGGGCCACAAAGAGATTAAAGGAGATAGGTCTACAATGGGAAATGAGTCAGTAGAGAGAAAAGAAATACCTGATGGATATCTTCCAATTAAGCAAGCACATAGCGGGCCTAGTGAATATGGGCCTCAAGAGTAAAGCTAGGACCTAATTTAGGAAGACACCAATGAAATGGGCTTAGGAGATGCCTAGTAGATAATAATTGGGAGAAGGATGTAGAATACATGGGTTTTTGCGCAGACCACCTTCCAGGCTTCCCTGAACCCAAATATCTTGCAAAGCCTAACTCAAAATTGACAAAAAATAAGATCAACCCCAAAACTCCCCGATGCAGTGCAAGAATCTTAGAGATGAAAAATTATGCGGAGGCAAAGCGTGAGAGGCAAGAGAAACTCAAGATCAATTTTGATAATATTGTGGAGGATATAGGGGCAAAACTGGCAATGGACATTATGGAGGAGTTAGGCACCAAGCTAACACCAGAAATCAAAGAGTTATTCACTCAGGCGCAAGCAGGGCAAATGATAATGGCGGAAGAAAAGGATCAGAGTGACACTATTCAACAAGGCCTTGGCAGCAGGGAGTGTATTGCTTTTGTGTTAGATTACTGTATGGGGAATTTTATGTTGTTGGTTTGGGATTTGTAGAAATGCAAATCTTAGTATTTTGTTTAGTAGTAGTGCAATTACCTTGAAAGAAGGTCATGTATGTAATTTAGTTGGTTTTTGTCAAGAATGTGTAAGTGGCTCAGGGAAAAAAATTGTGGTGTCAGGAGGAGGATAGATTATAGTAAGGAGGTGTGTATTGTGTTGGTATTAAGTTTAAGTGAAGTACTGGGAGGTCAAAGTAAGATAGAAAGGGGTTTTTTGAAGATTCTAAAGCCGACTTTGTATGTTGCCAATATGTTTAATCAATGAATGCAGTTCGAAAAATAAAAACTTTCTCTTGGAATGTCCAAGGTTTGAATGATAAGCACAAGAGATCATTGGTTAAGCAAGAAATTCAAAAAGAAGCACCTCAGATTGTATGTCTTCAGGAGACTAAATGATCAGATGTTACAAGTTTTATTGTTAGAGAGATGGTGGAACCAAGTATGCAAAATATGTTACTTTACCGGCATGTGGCACCGCAGGAGGTATAATCATTGCATGGGATGAATCATTTTTTGAAAAAAAATTGATCATAAAGAGAGCACATATTGTTTATCAGTGACTTTTCAACTCAAACTGGATAATACGGTATTGAACTGCATGGGAGTACATGGTCCCTCAAATCAAAGAGATAAACATCTCTTTTTCACATAAATGAAGCGAATGAAACCTGAAATAGCTATGTCGTGGCTAATTTCAGGAGATTTCAATGTCACATTAAACTTGTAGGATCGATCAAACATGACTTATCCGATACAGCATGTGATTAGATTAGATCAGTCATAAATGCTCTAAACCTCATTGATCTACCACTACGAGGGAGAAGGTTTACATGGAAAAATGGGAGGGACAATCTGACTTATGTACGATTAGATTGATTTCTCATGTCAGCTGAATGGGCTACAAACTATTCGAATACAGTGCAAAGAGCTGTAACAGCAACAATTTCGGATCACTGCCCCGTAGTGTGCACAAGTCAGACAAAGTTCCTTCCTTAAATATTTTTTGAATTGAAAATTCTTGGCTAAGGAATAATCAATTCAAAGAATTAGTGCAAGTAGCATGGAGATCCATGCAAGTTTCGAGTACAATGCCACAATTGAGTGAAAAAATGGGAAATCTTACAAAAAAGATAACATCATGGAAAGAAGAACATGCCAAGAGGGTTGCATACCAATAAATACTTTGCATAAAATGCCTTCAGTGGCTAACTGTCCAAGAGGAGAGTATGAGACTAATTATGGTAGAAAAAGTGTTGCAACAGCTGCTCCAGGATAGGCATAACAAGCTTATGCTTGATACAGAGGATAAATGGTATCAAAGGGCAAAAAACAATTGGGTTCAAAAAGGAGACAAGAATACTTGATACTTCCACCAAATAACATCAGCAAGAAAGAGAAAAAATTGGATTGATGGAATTATGAAAGAAGATATCACTGTTACAGAGCATCAACAAAACATAAGGGCTTTTTTCACACATTTTAGCCAGATCATAGGCTTTGAACATATCAGTCAACTACAATTTGACTTTCCATCTCTGTTTACACAATCTCAAGAGCTGCAACACCTTATAGAACCAATAACAAAGGGAGAAATTTAAAGCACCATTGAGCAGCTGCCACAGAACAAGTCATTAGGGTCGGATGGGTATACAGGAGAATTTTTTAAATGTTTTATGATGTTGTTGATTCCAGACTTGTTGGGAGCATTTGGAAAAATCATAACAAATCCACAAGCATCTATGCATTCTATGAATGACTTGTATATAACACTTATACCAAAGAAGGAAGGAGCAACAACCACGAATGATTACAGGCCCATCAGTCTTATTAACTCCATGCGGAAACTATTCTCAAAGATTTTGGCAAACAGACTTATGCCACTAATTGCAAATTTAGTGGACAAAGCACAGACAAGATTCATTCAAGGGAGAAACATCAATGAAGGCTTCTTGTACGCACAAGAATTGGTAACTATGGCAACAAAGCAAAAGAAGAAGGTGGGGTTGTTTAAGGCAAACATCTGCAAAGCTTTCGATACTCTCTCATGGTCTTTTCTTAATCAAGTGATGACAACTAAAGGATTCCCTCAAAGATGGATAGACTAGATCAAAAAATTAGTCCTACAAGGCACATCCAAAGTATTGCTCAATGCGGTGGCTGGCAAAACAATACGGATAAAGCGAGGTCTAAGGAAAGGGGACCCGTTGTCTCTGTACCTATTCATGCTAGCAATGGATTCTTATCAGTTTGGACTCAAAGGATAGTAATTGGAGGACTATTGCAACCACCATTCAGAGGATGCCAAACTTACATTCTCTTTGTGGATGATACACTTTTTCTAATCAAACCAACATCACAACAAATGCAATTCCTCAAAGTCATATTGCTCATTTTCCATGATATGTCTGGACTAAAGGTTAACTTGCATAAATCTGAGTTCTTGATGACTGTGGCACCTTTAGAAGAAGTGCAGCACCTGGCCAAAATCTTGGATTGCAAAGCATCAGAGTTTCCTATCCAATACTTAGGAATGCCTTTATCAAATAGAAAACTTCAAAAAATGCACTACCAATCACTCATACAGAAAATCACAAAGAAGCTAGCAATGTAGAAAGCACCCATGTTATCAATCGGAGGTAGAGCGACTCTCATAAATTCAACTCTTACAGCCATGCCAATCTATATGATGCAGACGTTTATGATGCCCAAATGGGTAATTAAACAAATTGATAAGGTTATGTGAAATTTTTTATGGAATGGGCACAAGGAGCAGAATACTAGATTTATGAGCCTAATATCGTGGGACATAGTTACCCAACCTAAACAATTAGGGGGGTTGTGTTGGGTTTCGGATACCACTTTTGGGGTTTCGCGGTAACCAAAACCCGTTTAGGCTTAAGGTGCGGAATGACCGTAGAACAAAAATTTCTACGGCCAACTTAAGCTCAGGATTAAACGGGGTATGTCAGGAAACTTTCCAAGGCAGTCCACCTTTAGTATTCCTTTGGCATCAAAACCCAATTTAATCATTTTACAGATCTATTCCATGATTGATTTCTAAAACTTTAATCTACTTACCAATTAAATAGATTAATATAACATATTTATACCTTGTTTCCAAATCACAGTTGGAATGCAGACCGAGCGTGTAGAGCTACATCACGGAAGGAATCGACTCGTCTCGGAGCATCAGACGTCTGATGCCTCTATCGGTTATCCACCAGGACTAACCGGAGAGTGGTTTATTTCTTCTGCCAGAAATACCGTAAACTGCGGAATTCTGCAAAAACACTATTCACGGGGAAAAGACGAAAACCCGTAAACATGAATTTTTGGTTACTCAGTTTCATCAATATGCAAAACTGACATACCGTGAAATTTGGTAAAACACTATTCATCGATCCCGTAAATATACTCCACAACAACCCGCAAGATTATACGTCAACTACGTATAACTTTCTTTTCTCAACCGAAACACTATTTGGGAGAGAAACCGAGAAAGAGAGAAAATACCGATTCGATTCTGCACGAAACGATACAAGTGAATTAGTGATTTTTCTCTCTACATGCACCCCTCTATTTATAGGCTTTTGAGGAGGTTCGCAAAAGACCAAAATACCCCTCAACATATGCCTATTTACAAGGTATGCCATTGACACCTCATCCTTTTATATGTGAAATGACCAAAATACCCCTTCCACACCCTTCCACACTCTTCTCCATGTTTCTACACATGCAAGGTGGCATAGGTGTGAAATGACCATTTTGCCCTTGTGGATAGGATTGATGACATGTCATCTGGATAGGATCAATGACATGTCATGCGGATAAGGACGAATCTGAAAAGACCCGAATGCCCTCGGCCCGAACACAAATAATATTCGTATAATTATTCTGAACAATTATATATATATATATATATATTTTCTTGCGGTTTGTTGTTTCGGTAATTTATACAACGTGTCCTGCACATTTATAAATTAACCGGTTAACTTTTATACAACGTGTCACACACGTTTATAAATTAACCAATGTTTTTTCTTGTTATTTTTACATAACATTTATAATTTAATTATAACACGTATAATTAATTATAACCATCTTACTATTGATCATAACTAATTTATAATCAATTACAATAAGATTCTCCGATTAACTCCTATATGGTGTGACCCAATAGGATCTGTGTTATGTTGGTAAATAAAGTTAAAACTGTTTTAAACTTCTATAATCATGGGTGGCGTCTGGCAACACATCATGACCATCCAATTACACAGATGATGCTGTACTGTACAATATCACGATCCAGTAAACAATTTACTTGTGTCTGTTCTTCTGTCTCATAGCTATCAGATTAGTTTCAAGGTAGATGTGTGTCATCCTTGCTAACTAAATCTTTTCTTGATCTTGAGCAGATTATCAAATATAATTACTCTTGTAATTATACCGCTAGCAGATAATCTAACTCTATCAAGGGGCCCAGTGATGCTATAGCTCGTATAGAGATACGAGGGACAAATAGTATTCTTGGTAAACTATCACTTCCTCAGCTAAGCTATACATATGGGAATGCTACCGTTATGACTGCTTTTTACGGACAGCGGTAGATAACAATCACACATACATATTTCTCAGTGGGAACGATAAATACCTCATACTGTAGAACGTGACACTGAATGAAAACATAAATGACACGAACACAATTCTATTTAATGTTTCATTCGGGGTCTGTCAAATACCATGTTTCTAGAACATGTATCTATGTGGTTAAAATGACATCTCGTGTCAGGTGGTTTGTAAAACTTAACCATCTTTTAATCCACATACTAACCTTATCGCGGTTATTAGTGTTCCTGCTAATTACCTTGGTTAGTGACCTTTTAAGAGTATATATCATCTATATTATGGAGTTTCACAATTTCAGTCATGAACTCGAAATGATCCATAAATTCAATAATACTCAAGGCAACAAAATGATATATAAATAAACATTCAATTCATGAACAAAGCTTTATGATAAATTATCGTATTATTGACTTCTAGATTATTACAAACTAACAATCTCCCACTTAAGCTAGGAGCCAATCATCGTAGGCCCTACTTATATACAAAATTCTATATTCTCTAAGATCTCGTAGATCCTGAGAAAATCACACAGCCAATCTTCTATGTGTTCCAAACTCATAGAAGCATTAAGCATCTCGTGCTTGGCTTGAGGAAGAGATTTTGTAAGTGGATCAGCTGTGTTGCTGACTGTGTCAACTCTACATATCTTTACATCACCTTTATATTAATTATATCTTTTATAATTATTTATAAACATCTTATTATGTTTATGATCTCTAGTATTAGGTGATAACGTTGTAGACGAGAAACATATCCTTAGTTCTCCTCAAGAACTTAAGGATATTCTTTACAGCATTCCAGTGCTTTATGCCTGGATTAGCCTGATATCTACTCGTCATACTCAAAGCATACGAGACATCTGGGCGAGTGCACAACATGGCGCATATGATAGAGCCAATAGCCGAAGCGTATGGTACTCTACTCATAGTGCTTTGTGTTGGGGTTTTGACGGTTCAAACCCATTGATTTAGCTTAACAGCGGAAGTGTGTAAAACAAAATTTTTACAGTTAAGTTAAGCTAAAAATTAAACGAGGTATGTCAGGAAACCTTCCAAGGCGGTCCACCTTCAGTATTCCTTTGGCATCAAAACCTCATTTAATTTATTTACAGATCTACTCCATGATTGATTTTCTAAAGCATTAAATCTATTTACAAATTAAATAGATTAATATAACAATTTATACCTTGATTCCAAATCTCAGTTGGAATGCAGAATAAGCGAGAAGAGCTACACCAAGGAAGGAATCGACTCGTAGTATCACACGTGTGATACCTCTATCGGTTATCCACCAGGACTAACCGGAGAGCGGTTTATTTCTTCTGCCAGAAATACCGTAAACCGCGGAATTCTGCTGAAACACTATTCACCGAGAAAAAGGACGAAATAAATATATTTGTGTCCCGAGGTTACTTGGTATCGCTTTAAAAGCTAAACCGCGGGATTTCGCAAAATATATTATTTTCCTAATCTCGAAATAACCGAAATCAAGGAAGAGAGAAAAACCGATTAACAAAGTAATCAGATTAACACGTGAATTAGTGAGTCTTTCTCTCTACCCCTACCCCTCTATTTATAGACTTTTGAGGAGGTTTACAAAAGACCAAAATACCCCTCAAAACAAATCTATTTACCAAAAGCCCTTGACACCTCATCCTTTTATCATGTGAGGTGACCAAAATACCCTTGCCACCTCACATGACACATGTCAACACATGGGAAGTCGGCACCAAGGGTAAAAAGACCATTTTGCCCTTGGCCCATTAAGGCATGAATAGTGTTGGGCTTTCATTTTGGGCTTTGACTTTGGGCCTTTAATTTTAATTAAGGCTTTGATTATTTTGGGCTTTTAAATCCATAATTCAAACCCATAATTAACAATTAAAATTCCAAATCATATATATATAATTGTCATGTACAATTATATTTCTTTTCGGTTATTGTTCGGTAACTTTTATACAACGTAACGTGTACGTTTATAAATTAACCGTTGTTTCTGCTTGTCATTCTAAATGACATTTATAATTTAATTATATCACGTATAATTAATTATAACCATCTTAATATTAATTATAATCAATTTATAATTAATCAGTAAGATTCTCCGAGTAGCTTCTATATGGTGTGACCCAATAGGATCTGTGTTATGTTGGTAAACAGAGTTAAAACTGTTTTAACTTCTGTTAGTCATGGGTGGCATCTGGCAACACATCATGACCATCCAATTACACAGATGATGCTGTACTGTACAATATCACGATCCAGTAAACAATTTACTTGTGTCAGTTCTTCTGTCTCATAGCTATCCGATCAGTTTTAAGGTAGATATGTGTCATCCTTGTTAACTGTATCTTTTCTTGATCTTGAGTAGATTATCAAATATAATTACTCTTGTAATTATACTGCATGCAGATAATCTAACTCTACCAAGGGGCCCAGTGATGCTATAGCTCGTATAGAGATACGAGGGACAAGTAGTATTCTTGGTAGACTATCACTTCCTCACCTAAGCTATACATATGGAAATGCTACCGTTATGGCTGCTTTTTACGGACAGCGTTAGATAACACTTACTCATATATATTTCTTAGTGGGAACGATAAATACCTCATACTGTAGAACTTTGACACTGAATGAAAACATTAATGACACGAACACAATTCTATTTAATGTTTCATTCGGGGTCTGTCAAATACCATGTTCCTAGAACATGTATCTATGTGATTAAAATGACATCTCGTGTCAGGTGGTTTGTAAAACTTAACCATCTTTTAATCCACATACTAACCTTATAGCGGTAATTAGTGTTCCTGCTAATTACCTTGGTCAGTGATCTTTTAAGAGTATATATTATCTATATTATGGAGTTTCACAATTTCAGTCATGAACTCGAAATGATCCACAAATGCAATAATACTCAAGGCAACAAAATGATATATAAATAAACATTCAATTCATGAACAAAGCTTTATGATTAATTTATCGTATTATTGACTTCTAGATTATTACAAACTAACACTTTGCTCATCAGTTGTCGAAGGACACTGAGTCTTGCTAAGCAGTGCACCACGATTCATTGGCAGGAATTCTCTCTTAGAATCCTGCATGCTAAACCGATTCAACACTTTGTCAATGTACGTGCTTTGACTTAATCCTATAAGTCTCTTTGATCTATCTCAGTAGATCTTTATGCCTAGTATATAGACATCCTCGCCCAAGACATTCATCGAGAAAACTTTTCTTTAATGAAGACTTGGCTAATTGCAATAGAGGAATATCGTTTCCTATTAAGAGTATGTTATCTACATATAAGATTAAGAAAGGCGATGGCACTCCCACTAGTTTTTCTGTACATATAAGATTCTTCTTCGCATCTGACGAAGTCAAGCTTTTTGACTTCTTCGCCAAATCGAAGATTCCAACTCCGTGATGCATGCTTCAATCCATAAATGGATTCAAGAAGCTTGCATACCTTCCCAGCTTTCTTTAGATCTTCAAAACCCGTAGGCTGTGTC
>JARJHM010001475.1:0-25525 GCA_033356055.1 Carex pumila | reverse complement strand
GCGGACCCCACCTGTATCCGAATATCCGAAAAATGAAAAATTCGGATATCCGAAAAATCAACGTATCCGAATTCGGATAATTATCCGAATCCGTATCCGTATTCGCTTCCGAAATTAAAACCGAATTCATATCCGTATCCGTATTCGTATCCGCAAATTATTCGTATTCGACTATCCGAATTCGAAAAATTCGAATACGAATCCGAATTCGGTCGGATAATATCCGACCCGTTTTCACCCCTAGGTGTGGGCACGTGAAAAAAAGTCCGGTTAGCAGTGAACAGGTTTTTTTTTTTTTTTGGAGGTGGGGGTCATGCATTGGGGTGTAGGGACCTCTAAAAATTATTCCAAATCCATTTTATAATTTTCTAAATTACTCTACACCACTTTGAGAATTTTTAAATTAATAGGGCAATATTCTAAACTATTTTCAAATTTTATAAATTATTCTAAATCATTTTTAAATGTTCTAAATAATTCTACATTATTTGGACAACTAAAAAAAACTATTCTGGAATGAACTAATTAATTATAATATAAATTAAAATTAAAATAAATTAAGAGGACAATATTCTAAACTATTTTTGAATTTTCTAAATTAATAAGACAATATCTAAACCATTTTCTAAATTATTATAAACTATTTTTCAATTTTCTAAATTAATAAAGCAATATTCAAAATCATTTTGGAAATTTATAAATCATTCTAGATTTATTTCTTGGATGTAAATAAAAAAAATCAGCTTTGTTTACTGATTTATTTTGGTATGGATGATTATGATTAAGGGAATTTACACATACATAATTTGCATAATACTGAAGGAAAAATCTCCATTATAAATTTTATTTTTCAAAAATCGATAGTTAAAAATTATAGTTAAAAAAAAGAACTTATAGAGCATTGTCAATATCTTTGTGCTTCGTGTTCCGAAAATAATTAAAGTAACAACACAAGATTTCTTTTTCTAACAAAGGATTAAGTCAAATTAATTATAAAAAAAAACTTACCTTCTTTTCTTTCGTTCGTCTCTCTCAGTTTGAGGGCGCTTCTCTATTTTTTTTTCCTTTCATTTCTTCGTCAGAGTGATTGAGTTATATAGCTGATTCTAAAATAACTTTCCGGTACTCCAAAAACCGGACTTCTATTTCATTTCCGATTAACCAATAACCCCTCCTTAAAAAAATAATAATAAAAAAAAGTCCGGTTAACGGTTAACCGGAAATTTGATTTGGGTCCGGTTAACCGTTAACCGGTTTGGGTACTTTTCGATTTTTACAACCCGTTTGGTTATTTTTTGAAATTCGTTTTATTTTATGGATATAAATAAAAAAAATTGGCAACAAATGAGTTATATAAATAAAGAGTTGTAAATTATTTAAACAACACACATATAGGACTAATTTTTACACTGATCCGGACAACAATCTTTTTTTTTCTTTTTTTTCTAACAAATCACAACAACTTTCAGAATTTCGGACCAAAGTGATTCTGACAACTAAAAATAAGATATGTTTGAATCATTATATAAGATATAACGTTTGTTAACAATTTCATTCAATTAATTAATAAATGCAACAACTAACAATTCATTTTGTTAAATATGAAAGTTAGATTATATTCATCTCATCTCTTTAAATACACTTTATTTAGTTGTAAGAATAAATATTTATATTCCATAAATTAATAATTAATAAATATTTTTTGTAATTACATATTTTAAATGTTTGTTTGTTTATAAATTAAATGTTAATTATTTAAAAATGTTTTTAAATGTTGTCTTCTTTTTCTTTTTCTTTTTTAAATATTTTCTTATTTTATTTGTACTCATTTTAATAATAATTTTATTAGAAATATTTCATCTATTTAATATTATTATTTAATTGCATTAATTATGATAATTTTTTAATAAAAAATAATTGATAAGTGAGAAGTGAAGTGGTAATCTAGTTTGACTGAAGATGGTTGTCCTTATTTTGGATTTCTAAATTTGTTATCTTAGTAATTAACCATGGTTGTCTCTAACTTAAGTGAAGTTGTTGTCTGTTTGGAGTCTTTAATTTAATGGGTTTTCTAATTTGTTTTGAGTCTTTTAATTGTGAAGTGATCGATTGCATTGAAATTGCCTAAACTATATATGCATGGTCTTTAATTTGAAACTTTATAAGTTAAAAATTTTAAATTAATGCCTTGGTAACAAAAGATGTATAGGCGTGGTGCCATGTTTTCCTTTTCCTTTTACTAATTAATATTATCTCTTTAGGATTGTTATATTATATTATAGAAGAAATTAATATTTAAAATTTAAAATTTAATAGCTAAGTAACAGTTTAATTAATTATAATCTTGTTGTCTACACATAATGAATTATACATTATGCTATTCACGGTTATAATTAATTAGATAAATATTATGAACTTTTCATGTTGTGTTGTTTGTTCCGTGACATATATATATATATATGTTGAGTTGACAGATTTTTTAGTTAGCAACAAGTTCAATTGAAAAGTTACTCATTTTATAATTAATTGTCCTGTCCGCCAATTTCTCATTTTTTGTTCATTGCTCGGACGTGCTTATGATAGCCTATAAAATTAAGGAAAATGATTGCCAATTAATTTAGTGAGTTCATCATTTCAATTTCATGGCTTCCACCATTATTGCTGCTCTATAGTTTAATTAGTGAATCGATTTCGCGCACCATATCAGCTAATTCTGATTCATCACATTTTTTTTTTTTTTTAATTAACGATCTTCTTATATATGAGTTTCGGAAATTGTTCCCCTCCTTTGACGTTCTCTTTCTTGATAAAAATAGCTTGCTATTGGAGGAAAGAAATAAGAATAATTAACATGTTATAACTTAATTTTAAAATAATAGTTAGATGTAATTTATATAGTGGGTAGTGGGTACATATATGAATTGATGGGTGTATTTATTATTAAAATAAGTTTAAATTGGTTATACTTACAGTGTAGTGGAATAGTGGATACAGTGGGCTTTATAATCCGTTCCGTTGTGATCTTGGTTTGTGTAGCTTTAGTGTTTTTGACGCTAACAATGACAGCTTGCTATATACTATATAGTCGCTCGCGCCACATCACCACATGCTTTTTATTTTATAAATAAAAAGATAAAAGAAATTAATGTGTGTTTTGGTGTTCTGATGAGAATCTCTGTGGGTGTCGGTGAGGAGGAGGGATGATCGATCAATAATCAATGATCAATGTCTGCCTCCTGCAAAGCCCCAGCCTAATTCACCTTCCCTCTCGTCTCTGGGATGGTATTACATCATTCAAACCCTAGCCGACTGCAAAGCCCACCTTTCTCTCCTCAAAGGTTGTCTTTTCCTTTTCCTTTTACTCATTGTTTACTTCCTCAAGATAAATTTATCTCTCTTCTCTTCTCTTCTCTTCTCTTCTCTTCTCTTCTCTTTCACAGAAGAGATCAGCATTGCCAAAACCCTCTATTCAACTGGTAATTAACTTAGCTGTTTTTTCTGTTATGTGGAAAATACTGGCGCCTTTTCCTAATGCACGGTTACAGACAAGTTGGGATTCCACATACCACCACAAGTGCTATCCAAATAACCTAAATTAGTTCGGGGTAATACGCATTTCTGCAATTAAAAACCTAAAAAAGGTCAAATCGATAGCTACACCAGCACATCCACTGGATTAGGTTCTTCAATCATGTACCAGCTAAATACCTTGTGCTGACAAAATGAATCTTTCTTCTGACTATAACCTTGCTTCATTCATTTTTCTTTCCTTTTTATTTTAGTTGAAACAATCTGTTTCAGGACCTAATGCTAAACTGCATTCCACAATGGAAAGCGGTTCTTCTTCAAGTCATAGGCAAAAATATAATGTTGTAGATGATGAACAGGAGATGATTACCAGCCCTAGGTCGGGTGGTACAGCCTAAAGATACTTTTGTTCGTTATATAGATGATATAATCAATTATTTGCTACTTATTTCTGTAATTATACTTTTGTTCTATTATTACAGCCTAAAGAACCTATCCCAGAGACGAGCATTCCAATTGAACCCTCCAGAAATGAAAATGATAATAATTTGAGGTCCAATGCTGATTTTCGAGATGATGTGAGTGATTGCGAGAGATTTATGGGTTCTCTGATACCCTTCTCAGAATAGAACCATTGCATTGTATGTAACAAGGGAGGTCAATTGTTGACTTGTTCCAGAAAAGGCTGTGGAATAACTGTGCATGAGAGCTGCATTATGACCACCCCAATCAGCTTTGACAAAGAAGGTCGGTTTTACGGCCCCTGTTGTGTGCACTCTAGAGCTGCACAAGCATATGCCAGTGCTAAAAAGGTCTATTCCCTGGGAGAGCCTGTCCTCCTTTCTTGAAATGAAGAAAGATGAAAACCAAGAGAAGGGTGAAAAGGGCAAACAAAAAGGAGAAAAGAACATACTGTGCTCTTTTTTGCTTCTTAATTTGTACCTTTAGTGATAGTTCCTTGAATTAAAACTCATGTTTCACCTTGATATCACTTGATAATGCATGTTTAAATTAATTTATAGCGTGTAATTAACTTTCACATAACAAAATTATTACTTTGTCATATGGAGATAATTTGTGTTTTACTGATTGATCTGAAGAAGCAAACCTTAACAATGGGATGACCAGCAAGGAAGAATTAATTAATTTTGTGCCTCTGGCTCAAGAGTGAAAGAGCACATCTTATATATGAAGTAACTAAAATAAAATATGAGTAGAAGTAGAAGTAGAAGTAGAAGTAGAAGTAGGGTGTTCTTAAGCTGAATTAATTAATTTTGCAACGCTGGTGATCACATTTGATGAATATTGTAAGATGGTAATTATCACATTTGATGATGATTGGGCGATTGGGGACTTGCAGCCTTAATTTCCATCGAATGATCTAAGAAGGAAATTAATTAATTAATTAATTAATTAATTAATTATGTCGTCAAACAGACAATTGCGTTTCGTTCACAATTAATCTAAGACCAACCAAAGTCGCCTCAGCGATCGAGCAGCTTGCGATTTGCTGCAATCGTCACGCGTTGGGCCTATTGGGCTTGGGCCAGCTTGGTCAGTCCATTATATTAAATTAAAGACTTATTTATTTAGGAGTGTACAGTACCAGTCCACGAAGATATATATATATATTAAGTGTGATTCAATCAAGATTACCCTCACTGCTCAGTACCAATATGGTACGTACGTAACATCCATATCTTTCTTTTTCTTCTTTCTTTCACTAGGAACCATGACAGCAAGGTCGCGAAATGACATACTTGCCCTCATAGTAGACGCTGGTCGGCACCTAGAAAAACATGAACTAGTATATGAAATCTCGTCAGAATTAGATCCTGACGTATCAACTGTTCTTTTGGAATCGATTAAAAAGGCTCAAGAAACTAGCAATCTCGAATTCATACTAGAGGACAATGCACCTGTGGATCCTTGCCTCACTTTTAATTCTAACAATGATTGAGAATTTATAAGAACTGCTGTACTTGATGCTCTAAACATCCCAATTTTAGACTCGATCACAAGCTTGACTTTGCTTTGGATTTGGATGAAGAGAGGCAAGATGTTTGCTATATGGATGGATCTTGGGAGAAGTAGTGGTAGATTGTATTTTGAAGGTTTTACTTTTCCAATTTTTAGAAGCTATATATTAAATTGTATTTCTAGAGGACCTATTTGGAAAAGTTGAAGATGTATCTCAGTTGATGGACTAGTGTATCAAGTTAAAAGGTGCATTCAGGGGATACTGATATTTAGTGGTATTGGCGTAGATATGTAATACGTAACTTTCTTGGTTCAATGAAAAGGATGGTCAACGGGCATCATATGTAATATATAACTGTATGATTCGAATTAATTTGATGATACATGTATAAAGTTGGCAACTCTTGTATGATTCAAAATTAGTTCATTATATTTAATAAAATATTAAACAAGTGAGAAATATAACAATTCAATAAAATTTGTCATATTTGTCATATATTGAGAAATATATATAGTAAGTTGTCCAAAATCGTGAGTTTATAACAATTTAATAAAAAAATTACTAAACTAAACCAACTGTTATATCCTCATGTGCTTATAGTAAGGACCCTTCGTATTCAAATCTGTGGAGAACTGTTCTAAAACAGAAGGGTTCAAAATTATAATTGTTAGTTTATTTACTATAAATTTGTTTGTTTACATAATTTTATTTAATAAAGTAGATATGAGTATGGCTGTAGTTAATTAGTCTCTGTCTGTAGGATATTTTATCATTCCTTATATATATATGCATTTAGTAGGGTGGGTACAATACAAGTACAACAATAGATGACTCAATTAATAACAAAGAGGAGGTGAAATCAAGCAAAGCAAAGCAAATTAAGCACTACTAAAGAGTTGAGTTGAGTTGAGTTGTATCCATTTCATTTTCATCTTATCTATCAAGGTGGCATGCAAATTTAATATATAATATAAGTGACTAAGTGAGTCCATTTGCACACCATATCAGCTAATTCTGATTCATCACATGTATAAACTTTAAATGGTACGTTAATATAAAGAAACACGAGTGTAAATAATTACAAAGTTTGAATACTAGCTTGGATACGGATTCAGATCAAATCGGATATTTATTAAAATAATATTAAAAAATATTAAAGTTCATAATATTTATCTAATTATAATGTTGAATAATGTTTTTTTTTATAATATGTATTAAAATATTTGGTATATATCTACTATTCAGATACGGATAATTGAAACGTAAAACCATATCAGTATTCTTATCCACACGGATATTCGGATATTAGATATCCGCATCTAAGTTTTAGAACATGGATTGAATACGGATCGGATATTATTCATACCGTTTTCACCCCCAATACATATATAAGTACCATATTTATGGGTAAATAGTAATTGTTGTGTGCCTAACACAAAAATGATTGCATGCATGTGGCACATGTTTCTAGTTTAATTTGCACCTATAAGAATTAAAACAAGCATGAAGCTTATGTGATAAAACTAATTTACATTATTGCAATTTCATTCTTACCCACTATTTAATTAGTATAAATATTTTACTCCTATGTAATTTATTGCCATCAAATTATCTAAAATAAATTGACAGTTAATTTTATTTCATAATCAAGTTGGCGAATAAAAAAAAATTTAAGACATGATACAATAGTATTATATACTAAACATATTAAATGGTATATGAATAATTTTATTTATTTTTATATGTTTGCATTGCTTTTGTCGACAAATATTAATTAACATAAATTTTGTAAGCAGTTGTAGTTTGAGCTCTCAGAGCATATATATATATATATATAAATATTTTATAAGCGGGACTTGGAATTTGACATGATGAGTTACGGACTCCATCGTTTTTCTAATTAATTAGGACTCGTTACATGTTAACAAATCACAATAGATGAATTATGCGCATAAGTAACCATGATTATTAATCAAAAGATGAATTACTGACATCATTCATCAAAAGATGCGTGAGATGACCATGGTATGTTTACTCAAAATTTTTTTTTAGAAGCAAAATTTAAAAAAATCAGAAAACAGATAGAAAACAAATATTCTATTAGTTCTTCGCTAATTAACTTTTGTATTTATAAAAATTAAAATTCTTCGTGCTATATATTCAGATCTCCTCCATTTTTCTGTACTTTTACCAGTACCGGAGCTTTTTTGTTAAAATAATCAAATGTAATGTATAGACCTAAATATTCAAAACAAAACAAAAACTGAAATAAACTTATAGGACAAACTTTCTAAAACATATTTCCAGCGTTTAAGGAGGCCAGAAACGCTAGAAACACTAGTGTGTGCTCAAAACTGTATAAAATTCTTTATTTTTTTTCTCACATTATTTTTTACACTCCCAATATTTGATCCGTGTATTAAAATTTGTAAAATTCATGTTTTTATATGTAATCAAATTATCTTAACAATTTGTTAAAAGTGAGAGGCGTTTCTATTCAGTCCACACTTCAAACACCTTGCATCCACGGGTTATTGCCATATTTGATATCAAATGAATTGCTTTTTAAAAGGCCTCTCCGTACACCTCCCTAAAAAAACAATATATCTTATTCCACCAAATTGATTTTTTAATTTTAAAAATTATAAGATTGTAAATATTCAGACCTCGGATGTTATAAATATTTTCTTCTAATATATCGGTAAATTTAATTCCAATTTAACATAATATACATCATGCATGTAGCTCTAAAGTACTAGACGGCAATAAACCCTATTTTTGTTTTCAGGAGGGATCCAATTACATCTTTTTTTGGTGACACCGAATTACACTATCTATTTTTAAAGTTTTCAAATTCCAAATAGTCGATCCAAACCGTTCAATATAATGGATATGCTAAAATGTGCTTGCAGATCAAATTTTATATTTTTTGGAATTTTTTTACTATTTATTAAGTATTTAACAAAATTGCTATATTCAGACCGTTGAATTTTTGTACCCATCTTAATAAATAGTAAAAAAAATCAAGAAAAATATAAAATTTGATATGCAAACACATTTTAACATATCCATCAAGTTGAACGGTTTGGATCGACTGTTTAGAATTTGAAAACTTTAAAAATAGAGAGTATAATTCGATGTTACCAAAAAAGAGTGTAATTTGATTCCTCCTCTTTTGTTTTTTATCTGATGATAAGGTATGCATATAAAACATCATATTTAATTTTATGGGCAAATTGCAATTGTTGTATGGCACAATATGTTTCTAATTTTACACCTAACTTAATTAAAACAAGCATGAAGCTTCTGTGGATAAAAGCTAATTTACATGTTTGCCAGCAATTTCATTTCATGCACCACTAATTAATGTGTATGCATCGTGCGTATTCCCAGTTGCCAAATGCTCCAAATATGCGTGTATATATGTCTACGTTCCAAATCCGGAGATAAATATCAGATTGTTGCTTACACACAAATACGGAAATACCACATGTATATATGTTGAGTACATATGTTCCATCTTCTTTTGATCAAATTAATTGTCGATTGTAATTTCTAGATTCTATATATGTATGTGACTATGAATTGCGAGAATCGACAACCACATAGGAATTTTATGTTTTGTAAATTTATATATATTTGCATAGTTTTAAACAAGCACTAGTAGAAAAACAGGAATCAGGATTGGCTTATCTGGATTGGCTATATGAAACAACTGATCCTAATAACTATCTGGATCGATTCTATTAAAAAAAACCGATCCTAAAAACTAGTAAGATCGGTTTTTGTAAACAACCGATTCTAATAAATAACTATTAGGATCGGTTGTTTATAAACAACTGATTCTAATAGTATCTGGATCGGTTCTAACAAACAACTAATCCTAATAGTTATTTATTAGGATCGGTTGTTTGTAAACAACTGATCCTAATAGTTATTTATTATGATCGGTTGTTTGTAAACAACTGATCCTGATATTATCAGGATCGGTTCTAACAAACAACCGATCCTGATAGTTATACTATCAAGATCAGTTGTTTGTAAACAACTGATCCTGATACTATCAGGATCGGTTCTTTACAAACAATGGATCCTGATACTATCAGGATCGGTTCTTTACAAACAATTGATTCTGATACTATCAGGATCGGTTCTAACAAACAACCGATCCTGATAGTTATACTATCAAGATCAGTTGTTTGTAAACAACTGATCCTGATACTATCAGGATCGGTTCTTTACAAACAACCGATCCTGATAATATCAGAATCGGTTGTTTACGAACATCTGATCTTGATAGTATCCATAAACTTAAGAAAAAAAATATTACTGTTAATAATTTGAAAATTTAAGAAAGAAACATTCTATGATTTATTGATAAACTTCATATCCAAATATTAATACATACATTATTTTTGCACCATCTGCAATAAATAATTATATTTAATCATGTACATTACACATATTTTTTTTATCAAAAGACATTGCAAAAATAATTGTATGGGATATAAAGTACATATGTATGATGAGAATTAAAATTCAGCAACAGCAGTTTGATAGAGTAATCTATTCCAAAATCTTCGGTTGCTACTATCAAAGGACTTTTATCATGGAATATATATTGGAGACACAATTTTTTTTTGTTGAATTAAATTCTCTTTGAATACTAAATTAATATTTCTCAACCAATATATATTATTCTCTCAATAACAAGAGAGTATGCCTTAGCAATTCTCTCTAGAGTTGTAATTTCACGATGGATCCATCTAATCACAATATCATTATCATTTGTATCATCCAAATCACCCACATCATTTACAATTTCTCCATCTCTAAAAATAATTTATATATTATATTTATATCATCCAAATAAATTGCATATCTTGACCCGCTACAGGATTATCATTTAGACGAATATAGAGAATTACTAAAAATCGCTGATGTCAGTCGTCAGATGCCATTTAATTTAATTTCTTTCTTAATTATATGGGTCCCGTTATCTTTATATTTTCTACTTCGTTCACCATATTTAACACACTATACCCACAGCAATTACAGCCGCAAAGTTTTGATCGCCGAAAAATTTCTTTGGAGCATCTGCATCCCTATTATTATTATCATTATTAAGTACAACTCACTGGATACAATTAGTCGCTTCCTTAAATTAATTTAATAGTCTATTATTAACATTATCACCATAAATCATGATTTATGTCAATTTTATTCACGGTGATAAAACTCAAATTTTAGTTGCTTTAGGGAACGGGGAACCGGACCCGGTCAAGTGCCGAGTGCGTATTCTCTGAGATATCTCATACTTTGCGTGACCGACGTGTCCAGTGCCTATTCGGAGGTCACGTAGGGGTCCAGTATTATTTTAGCTTTGAGATTCGTGCAGAACGTATTACAACGGTTGAGATTTTTTCCAAAAAGTCACGCAAAATATGAGATACCTAACAGGATACGAATTCTCAAGTGCCCATGTGGCCATGTCTCCTTACATTCTTTTTGTATTTTCGCGTCGATTCCGGTGCATTCATCTGTGTAATACGCTGATATATCCTAATACATTGCATATCTTGACCGGCTACAGGATTATCATTTAGATGAATATAGAAAGTTACTAAAAATCGCTCATGTCAGTCATCAGATGCCATTTAATTTCATTTCTTTCTTAATTATATGGGTCGCGTTATCTTTATATTTTCTCTTTCGTTCACCATATTTAACACGCTACACACACAACAATTACAGCCGCAGAGTTTTGATCGCCAAAAAATTTCATTAGAGCATCTACATCCCTATTATTATTAAAAGAGTTTATAATTTGATGTGATAGTTTTTAATCTAGTTTCAGAAATATGAGAGAGTTTTTTCGGCCATTTTTATTAATATCCTAAAAATAAAACTTAATTTTAAAAATAACCCTACATTTATTTTTTTTTTAAAAATGACCTAACCGCCAGGCCCACGGGCGGCCCAAAACACAAACGGACCGCCCGTGGGACGGGCGGGTCACAGCACTAGCAAACCGCCCGTGGGACGGGCGGTCTACTGTTCATTTTTTTTTTTTTTTTTTTAGAGATCTTAGTATTTTGATTTAAATAATTTTGTGAAAAAAAGTTTTCTTATTTAGAGTGTATGCCAAAAAAATAAAATATTTGATATATTTACGAAGTGATATCGTAAATCTTTATAACTTTGATTTTTTATTTTTTTTATTTTTTTGGTCAACTTTGATTTTATACATATATATACATATACATATCTACATATCTACATATATACATATACATATCTACATATCTACATATATACATATACATATACATATACATATACATATACATATACATATATACATATACATATATACATATACATATACATATACATATACATATACATACACATACACATACACATACACATATACACATATAAACATATAAACATGAGGAGGGTTCAAATGAATTCATAGTACTGGCTGATCCGCATGTTTCTAACTTCTATTGTTTTCGAACCCCCATGTTCTAAACAAGAAGCTCTTTTTTGGGTCTGTGATCCAGGTGCTCACCCACATAAAAAAATTGTTTTAGTATATTTAATTTTGTTCACTAACATGTGTCTTTAAGTTACAAATATTTATTTTACTTTCATAATGTTACCTTTTTTTTCCTGATATGTAGCTTTAGAACTAGCCATGTATTTTTACAAGAGGAGGGATCAAGTTACAACATTTTTTGAGTTACAATAAGCATTATTTACATTTTCAAAGTCCAAATTGTCGATCCAAATCGTTAGATGTGATCTCTACAATAAAATGTGCTTGGAGACCAAATTTTACATTTTTTGGAATTTTTTTACTATTTATTAAGATGGGTACAAAATTTAATGATATGAATTTGACTAGTTTTTGTACCCACCTTAATAAATAGTAAAAAAATTCCAAAAAATGTAAAATTTGGTCTCCAAGCACATTTTATTGTAGAGATCACATCTAACAGTTTGGATCGACAATTTGGACTTTGAAAATGTAAATAATGCTTATTGTAATTTGTTGTAACTCAACAAATGTTGTAACTTAATCCCTCCTCTTTTTACAATTCAAAATATTATAATTATAGGATTTGTTTACCGTCTTAACCAATAAATGCTTTTTTTCAACCCTTGTTTGAAGTTCAAAATGATATGTAAGAGAGTTTTACCTACTTGTACTATTGAGGGGCAAGTTGTAATGTCGATTAATTGCACAATTGAGGGCTAATTGTATGCCTATGTAGCTTGGAGCATAATTAATAGATTAATTTTAATTGATACATACTTTTTATATTTTGAGTACTTAGTTCTGCTTGCATAATTTTCAATTTTAGTTAGCGATATTTTCTTTGTGTTCTGTGTGGATAATGTCTTTTGCCTCAATTCAGGAGCTTATGGAGAGGCCTATTCGTCTAAAAATGAGTGAAAGAGGTGATAAACAATCCGAAAATGAAGCCGAAAATGTAGCCGAAGAATCCGAAAATGTGTGGATAATGTTCTGTGTGTTTAATGAGAGATAGTGATGCAGATAATATGCCCTTTGTCAAAAGATCTGTTACTGTATTTAATTTATTTAATACTCAGTACGTACATGCAAATTTGAATTTGTCCAATAAATACAGGGCTCTTTTTATTTGTCCAACACCAATAGTCAAAATCAGACGGTAACTGGACATGAAATAAATTAAACAACATAACTAAAGCTCCTCAAATAAAAGAACAACAATTACAATAAGCTAATATATACCAGCAGCATAACGGTTGCGGCATAGTCGCAACTCAAAGCACCTAGTTATAATAAATAATGAATAAGGTCCAGATACGGTCCAGTCAAAAAAAGCTGCATTCCGGAGCACATCATTCATTTAATCCCACATTTGTATTTGATATTAATCTGAACCATATATATTTGAATCCCACATTCCGGAGCGCAGCATTTAAAGGTGGAAATGGAAACCTAAATAACGTATCCCGACATATCCGATGTAGCCAGCCATCCGTATTCTGTGACCTTCAAAGCTGTATCCCTTTTTGTATCCTTACTTAAGGGTATCGGGTGTGTATCTGTATCCGAGTAACATAGATTGTAGCCTAAAAGGATGTAGGCTATGAAAACAAATCATGGCTCATTGTTATGCCCTGATTTGAAATTTTCTCGACCTAACTTTAACATAATGTTTTATTTATCCTTTTCTTTTATTTTTCTTTAAAAAAAAAACACTTCCACTAATTAGTGTATATATAGAGAGAGAGACTAATATGCATTCAGTAGCATATGGGCCGAAGTGTATATGGTCCAAATTTAAAATTTCAATATCCAAAAAGTCAATGTGAATCGTTCATCTTGTTCTTTATATTAATATGTGTTTGGAGACCAAATT
Organism: Carex pumila; assembly: GCA_033356055.1. Taxonomy (NCBI): domain Eukaryota; kingdom Viridiplantae; phylum Streptophyta; class Magnoliopsida; order Poales; family Cyperaceae; genus Carex; species Carex pumila. Next base: position 11,596 of record JARJHM010001475.1, on the reverse strand, counting down.
TTACATTTTTCTGAACTTTTTTTACTATTTATTAAGCCACTTTGAAAATTACTGATCCAACGGTGGCTGCTAATTTTACTATTTTGCTAAGTGAAAAGGGAGACACGAAAAAATAATAAACTAAACATCTATAATTAAAATTATATATTCTTGTTGAACTAATATTACATATGAAATAACTATCGTCTCATTTTTTAGAAGTTCATCGGTAGCATATAATATAGAACTTAAATATCAAAATTAAATTAGTAGATGTGGCCATTATATATGATCATGTTTTGTATGCAAACATGCAATAAATTATGCCATATGTTTTTTCTAATGTAGTTTTGATAAATAAGAAGGATCAAGAACTTGTTAAAATTCATTGAGGAGCATAATTTATGAATAATTGTTTCATATATTTTCTTCTTATAAAAAAGACATAAAAATTACATAGTTTTTTTTTTTATTTGTAATTGGAGCAATATAATTGATGTATATTAATATGTGAACAAATCGAAGGGATCAATTCGCTGAGATTCAAATAAATTCAAATGGGGTGATTATCGGTTAGCCTTGGTCTATGTAGACCACTATCATGACAGTGGGTCCATGTAGAGTTTAGATCCTTCAAACTGAGTTCATTCAGATCCTCTTATATGAAAGCCCAGCGAAATCTTAGTTTCTGACACTGACATGTGGGCTCCACTGTTTATATGTGCGATTTGCGAGCCCAAGTTGCACCCTGAGCTGTTTCTGACTTGGTTTTGCTAAGTGTAGTCCAATATTACACCCACAATTGTATCCAGGACTAATAAAATTTATAGAAAATATATTTTATGTATAATTTTATTTTAAGAAAATCATTGCCCAATCTTATGACTTTTCAAGAAATTAGGGTTTTAGGGTACTTATTTAATCAAATTTCCAAAGAATTGCCATGATAAATCCCTTTGATAAATTCTCAATATTTTTAGGGTCCAACAGATGCATGGTCAAGATACTCCAGAGATTTCATCACTCAGATTTTCAATTCCGAAGTCCCAATTCATAATTAAAACGAGCCAAAAACCAAACAAATAACTACTGTGAGATAATCGTTCATCTCAATTTTCTAATTTTACCCTTGAAAGCAGATATTCCCACCGGCCATTTTGATTAATATCCCTGAAACAATTGAAAATTTTACAAATGCCCCTGCCCCCAACTTTTTTTTAATTATGCCCTGACCGCCTGGGCCCCGGGCGGCCCAAAAAGTCCAATGGAGCGCCGGCCCAAATGGCGGCCCACAACACCAGTGAGGCGCCCCCCCTTCTGGCGCCCCATAAGCCAAGTGAGGCGCCCCCCCTTCTGGCGCCCCACTATCCATGTCTATATAACCCCGTGAGCTCTCTGCCTCTTCTCCCCCATCCTTTCTGCCGAAAAAAAAGAAAAAAAAGAGAAAAAAAGAGAAAAAAAAAGAAGAAAGAAGTCGTTCCAAGACTGTGCATTTACTGTTGTTCCGTTCTGAGAATTTCGCTTGAGGCGAGAAACTGAGTGAATAGGTATGTTTTTTAATTATAATAATTAGTCATTACTGTTGATAATTAGTCATTACTGTTGATAATTAGTAATTACTGTAGTTATTTTTGACCGTTTCATTTACTGTTGCGTACCGTACATTTTACTGTAGCGTACCGTATATTTACTGTAGTGTACCGTACATTTACTGTAGCGCACCGTACATTTACTGTAGCGTACTGTTCATTGACTGTACAATATATTTAGTGTAGTGTACTGTTCATTGACTGTAGCGATTGCTGTACACTTACTGTAGCAAAATTGTAATTTTTTAAAACTTTTTTTTAATTATTTTTCAATTAGTCATTTATTACTGTACCCATTATTATGTCATGTAATACTTGTAAATTTTTTTTTAAAATGTAGTTTGTTAAAGAAGAGATGTTAGTTGCACTGTATGTCGGCGGCAAGCTCGAAAGGGATGAAGATGGCGTGCATTACACGAAAGAAGTCGCATTTGGCTTCGAGATTAATGAAAATACTACATTTGAGGAACTGAAGCAGCTAATATACGAAAAGACATATGTAAACCCCGACAGGTATGAAATAGAATTGGCTACACGGATTGACAACTCACGTGGGGGGGGGGGTAGACCTTACTTTGTTAAGTTTCCAATAACAGATGCCAATTTGTGGAGAGTTGTGTATACTCAATTTGCAACTTATGGGGTCCCGGTAATGGACATATATTTGAAGAAGGTTCCCCGAACGAGAGCTGGACCTTCAAGTTCGGCTAGGGCTGGACCTTCAGGTTATGACAATTCGGGTTATGACAACCAGGGGTACCAGCAGCACTCCCCTTATGACAACCAGGGGTACCAGCAGCACTCCCCTTATGACAACCAAGGGTACCACCAGCACTCCCCTTATGACCACCAGGAGTACCACCAGCAATCCCCTTATGACAACCAGGGATATCACCAGCAGTCCCCTTATGACAGCCAGAGGTACCACAGCCCCGGTTATGACAACCAGGGGTACCACAACTCCCCAGAAAATACTGAAGAGTTACCACCACCACCCAGACAGACACCCATAATCCCTAGATTTCCAACTATGCCAGAGTCAGGACCGGTACCCGTTAATCGAAATGATATTGATATTGATGTTGATGCTATTGATGCCATACCAGAAAGGGAAATGGAAACGGGGGACGAATACCAAGGGGTTTGGGAAGCTGATGACTTATCAGATGGTGATGCAAATGTACCAGGTTTATCCAGGGCAGAAAAATTCCCGATTACAGGTCGGGGAAGTAAGCATCCAGTCGCCACATTCAACGACACCACAGCTTTCGAAGAGGCAGACATTAGTTTCTTCGGTCCTCGTGTTGAATACAATAAAGAACTTGCCGCAGGGCAAGTTTATACCAACATAGACGAACTTGTAAAGAAAATAAATGAGACTCATGTTCACGGCAACTGGGAATGTATAATACACAAAAGGGACCGAACAAGGTTAGTTATGCTGTGTAGAACTCACCCGCGCTGCGAGTTCCGCCTTTTTGCAACCCCTGTGGGTTCAGGGCAAGCATGGATGATTAAGAAGTGTGAACCACCTCATACATGCAAGTCTGCGTCCACAAGGAGAGACCATGCGCAGCTGACTGCATCATTAATTGCCGATGCAATTGAGGAGGACATTAAGTTGGATCCAACGATGAGCATCAGGGCGGTGGCTATGACCGTCAGACACAAATACAAATATGTCATCCCAAAATACAACAGGCTATGGAGAGGTCGTGAACTTGCCATCTGCAGGATATTCGGTAGTTGGAAGGATTCATATGGCTATCTGGCACCATTGCTCCAGGCCATGGCAAGTACAAATGTCGGCACCGTATATGAGCGATGGCATGGCCCTTTTTTTGATAAAGACGGAGTACTAATAGAGGGAGCTAAACAATTCAAGGGCATAGCATGGGCTTTTGGTGCTTGTATCCAAGCTGTGCCATACATCAGACCCGTTATCAGCATTGATGCATGCTTCATGTCTGGCCGTTACGAGGGGAGGCTACTCATAGCATGCGCATATGATGCTGAGAACCAGCTGTTGCCTTTGGCGTTTGCAATTGTTCATAAAGAGGACGGCGAGAACTGGGGATTTTTTATGCAGTTTTTAAGAAGACGGGTGATTGGGGAAGGGAAGTTTTTCTGTGTGATATCAGACCAGCACAAAGGAATAAAATATGTTTTTGATCGTGAAGATTACGGTTGGTCAACCCGTACTGGCCAATGTGTGCACAGGCTGTGTATGCAACACGTTGCGGAGAACCTTTCGAAGGCAACCGGGGGTGACAAGTGGGTTACTGATACATTTAGATGGAATTGCAGAAAGAAAAAGCCGAGAAGGGTGGTAGAGATGAGTAGAAGTTTTGCAAAGGTACATGTATTTCAATTGTTTACATATATTATTATATTTTAAGAGAACGATTTTTTCAGTACAATTGTTTACTTACATTATTCTATTTTCTTATTTTTTGTTTAGTACATGCCAAAGGCAAATCTCTACCTAATGAAGGTGGGCAAAAATAATCCCCGAGATGTCAACGAAGATCCAGCATACGAGAAAATATATCAATCCTTTAGAGAAATACAGTACCCGGAATAGCGGAACTCCTCCTCCTCCCCCTTCTTCTTCTTATATTTCTTCTGCAGAGTCTTCGGATCACACCCTAATAACTCCGGTATCATCCTCTGCAGCTCTGGATGGTCTGAGATGCCACCTATGGGGTCGCCATCAATACGTAAACCCCATAGGGCGCTCACATCACCGAGGGTGACTGTCATCTCCCCAGGCGGGAGATGAAATGTATGCGTCTCAGGTCGCCATCTCTCCGCTAGACCATGCATCAGAGACATATCGATCCTACTCTGCGGCATGGTGGCAAGCTGGTACAACCCGAGATTCAAGATGTATCGCTGCATTTCTGGGTGGGGAACGAATGGAATCTCAGACCTGCGGTGCCTCACCGTAAGCATGACATCATCCTGTATTTATTATCAATTTGTCAGACTCAAATCGTGTAATTTTTTTAGTAACTTAACAGAATGTCATTTTGTTTAAGTATAAAAATCACGTACCTCAAGAGATGCCAATGAGACGCGGTGCTTAACATGATGGGTCCATAGGAGAGGACTAAATGTGTCAGGATCATGGACACCATCTGGAAAATCGGTTTGAGACGACGGATCCGCTCCAGTCGGATCCTCAAAGCCCCTGCCAGTCGTATCGGCCTGAGACGACGAGCCCTCTCCAGTCGGATCCACCGAGGACGTGCCCTCTCCAGTCGGATCCACAGCATCTGCACCCACTGCAGGCTCAGCTCGTACTCCCCACCGTCTAACTCTAGGCATACTGCATTTACAAAAAAATATTAATCAAAACATACAGCATGTATAAATTTTTTTTAATAAGAATTGCATGTATCTAATCACAAAATAATTGCATGTAAATAAATTGCGCGTATATGATGTTCATGCATATACAATTAATTTTGTTGCATGCATATGCATTTGGATGTATATACAATTAATTTACACTTTGCATGTAAGTAAATTGCATGCATATGTATTTTTTTTTTACAAAAATTATTTTTGTTGAAATTAAATAAACTTTACAAAAAAAATGCATGTATAAATTTTTTTTAATAAGAATTGCATGTATCTAATCACAAAATAATTGCATGTAAATAAATTGCGTGTATATGATGTTCATGCATATACAATTAATTTTGTTGCATGCATATGCATTTGGATGTATATACAATTAATTTACACTTTGCATGTAAGTAAATTGCATGCATATGCATTTTTTTTTTACAAAAATTATTTTTGTTGAAATTAAATAAACTTTACAAAAAAAAATGCATGTATAAATTTTTTTTAATAAGAATTGCATGTATCTAATCACAAAATAATTGCATGTAAATAAATTGCGTGTATATGATGTTCATGCATATACAATTAATTTTGTTGCATGCATATGCATTTGCATGTATATACAATTAATTTACACTTTGCATGTAAGTAAATTGCATGCATATGCATTTTTTTTTACAAAAATTAATTTTGTTGAAATTAAATAAACTTTACAAAAAAAAAAATGCATATACAATTCTGGATTTATTTTTTAGGTGTATATGCAATTTGTTTACAAAATTATTTTTGCATGTATATACATTTTTTTTTGTAAACAAATGAATTTTTACAAAAAAAAATTTAATTTTAAAATATTTGCAGACCTAAATTTTAAAATTAAAAAAATGATATATATATCATTTTTAAACAAATATTGATATACTTCAAAATAATTAGTTTTACTTCAAATCTTTTGTATTCATATATACATATTTTTTATGAACTATCACAAAAATAATTTTCAAAAAATAAATATGCATGTTTCTAAATCATAAACCCAACAACTAAATTCTTAAACAGTTCAATCATTTGAACCATAAATTCTAACCCTAAATTGAACCGTAAACCCTAAATTTTTAAGTAATTCACAATTCACAAACATAAACCTTACATTTAATTATAAACCCTAAATTTTAAAATAATTCACAATTCACAACTATAAACTCTAAATTGAACCATATGACATTCAAGCAATTTTACCATAAATCATAATCCTAAATTCAAGCAATTGAACCATTTGAACCAATTCAAGCATCCAATTCAAGCAATTAAGCAATTCAAATATCTAATTCAAGCATCCAATCAAACCAAACCGAACCAATTCGACCAATTCAACCATCCAATCGAACAAATTTGAGCATCCAATCGAACCAATTCGACCAACCGAACCAATTCATGTCATTGTCACAATTAAAGCATCAAATCGAACCAATTCGACCAATTCAATCAATTCAACTAATTACTCACGTTTAACCCTAAACATTGAATCGAACCAAACCGAATCACATTACACCATTTAATCACATTAACCCAAATCCTAAATCCTAATCGAATAAAAAAAGGAGAACTCACTTGTTCGATCGAGAGAGAAGCGAATCGAGGCGCGAGGCAGAGAGAGGTCGGCTCGGAACGGCTTCTTCTTCTTCTTTCTTCTCCTTTCTTCTTCTTTCTTCTTCTTTCTTTCTCTTTTTTCTCTTTTTTTTTCGGCAGAAGGGATGGGGGAGAAGAGGGTTCACGGGGTTGATTTAGATGGGCAGTGGGGCGCCAGAAGGGGGGGCGCCTCACTTGGCTTATGGGGCGCCAGAAGGGGGGGCGCCTCACTGGTGTTGTGGGCCGCCATTTGGGCCGGCGCTCCATTGGACTTTTTGGGCCGCCCGAGGCCCAGGCGGTCAGGGCATAATTAAAAAAAAGTTGGGGGCAGGGGCATTTGTAAAATTTTCAATTGTTTCAGGGATATTAATCAAAATGGCCGTATTCCCACAATCAAAATAGAGGGAATCTACCATTCTTGGAAAAATGAACTTGTAGAAAACCCGGTCTCGGAACCACCTAGCTGCACCTGACCACCACTCCTTGCCGGCACCGCCGCTGTGTTGCACCCTACCGGAGTACCATACACATGATGCTATCCATGCCACCCTCCACCTTCTCTGCTCCACATACCTTTCATATATTCATACCTTCCAATTAGAAATTCTCAAACCATATATACCTAGTTATAAAGAAATACTTATAATGGATTGATCCTACATTAGAATTTGGGCAAGTAATTTGTAATGAGCCTAATAACAGAATTTAAATTATACTTTAAAAATTGACAGGGATTGATAGATACAGTCGTACAGAAGACTTCAAAAAGCTCAAATCGATCAGATAAACAAATAATTAACTTAAATAAATATTTATGATATCAAATCAATCAGTCGTACTAGTACCGCTACTGGTACCAGTATAGGTACTAGTGGTACTAGTAGCATTGGTACATCTTAGCTATGCTGCAGAGATATGGGTACGGGTAGTGTTTGGTAAATGCCTCCGGGGGCTCAACTCAGACCGCGTCTGTGCCACGGATACATGGATACATGGGCACAGGTATTAAACAGGCCGGATCTGGTTTTTTGAAAAAAAAAACCGTGAGAACTCAAAACCCCATACCCTTGAACCTATACCCGTGAGTCCGTGCCCGTGAACCTGTGCACCCGTGCCCGTGTACCCGTACTCGTTTTTTTTCAAATTTCAAATTTTTTTAAAATTCCCTTCAAACCAATGCATTTTCACATAAAAAATAATATTCTAAACTAATTATATTAGACATGCATAAATTTATTTTATATAAAGTGATTAAAATATATAATTTAAATGACAATTTCATTTGCAATTTAATAGATATATGATAATTTCATATATTTTAATGAAATTACTTTCAAAACTTCATATTGATAAGAATATCAATTTTTATTTGATACATCTCATAAATTAATTTCATATATATTTTTTTATTTTTAAACACTAAAAGCAATAAAAAAATTAAACGTCATATTTGTTTTTAAATAGGAAAAAAAACAGAAAAAAAAGGAAAAAAAATAGTAAAAAAAACAGAAAAAAAATAGAAAAAAAAAAACCCGGACCGCCTGGCCCCCTGTACCTGGACCGTCCTGCCCCCGAACCCGTGACGAGCACGGGTATTAAACAAGTAGGGTATGATTTTTGAAAAAAAAAAACCCCGTGATGTCCGGCTTGTTGTACCCGTGTGCCTGTGACGCCTGTGACCATGGCTACCCGTGCCCATGCCCGGGTTTTGCCCGGACCACCCAGTCCAGCCCGTTTACCAAACACTAGGTACGGGTATCATATCAGATACGATACAAATACGGTGATACAGTAATTTTTAAAAATTCCGGATACGATACGCTTATTATATATATATATACTATGTTGCATGGGTACGAATACGGGTATCGTATCGGATACGATACGGATACGGCGATACGGCAATTTTCAAAAAACGAAGGATACGATACGGCTATTATATATATTATTTTTTACTAATATGTATATTTATATTACATTTAAATAATCATAAAAAATATAATTAAAAAGATGAATATATTACAAAAACTGAATCAGGCTATAAAAAACTAAAGGCTTAATATAAGATTAGATATTAAATAACAAAGTTACTGCAATATAACACAAACAAAATCTTGCGGAGTGGATAAAGCTTTTGGCTGGGGCCTTCCCAAGTTCGAACCACAGCTTTGGCGGAAAACAAAAATTTCAGCTGGTGTATACGCGGTCCACAGGTGCGGCGCAACTCAGAGTCGTGGCTCACGGGTGTGGGCACGGTTCACCAGCGCTGATAGCTGTATCTCACCCATATCTAGATGAAATAGTCGTATCTGATACGAGTCAATGCGTATCGCAACCATATCAGAAAGTTTAGAGATACGCCACGTCATCTGATACGCCAGCTGGCATATCGGATACGTATCGTGGCCGTATCGGACCCATATCGGTATCCGATACGTATCGGATACGGGTACGGTGACTAAATAGCCGTATCCGAGTAACACAGTATATATATATATATATATAGGGCACGACTAAATTGCTTCCGGCAGCATTTCTGCCGGTAGTGCTGTCGGGCTTTTTTTTATTTTCTGACGTCCAAATAACAAATCTAAACCGTTAGATGTTTAATATATATTGTAATCTACTTGAAGACCAAATTTTACATTTTTGAAATTTTTTTACTATATATTAAGCTGGTTTGAAAACCGCTGATTTCAGTAAATTTCTGCAGCATTGAAATCAGCAGTTTTCAAACCAGCTTAATATATAGTAAAAAAATTTCAAAAAATGTAAAATTTGGTCTCCAAGTAGATTATAATATAGATTAAACATCTAATGGTTTATATTTGTTGTTTGGATATCATAAAATAAAATAAAAAGTCCAGCAGCACTGCCGGTAGAAATACTGCCGACAACAATTTAGCCAGACCCTATATATATATATATATTTAATTTTATTATTAATTCAACATTTGTATTATATAAATCAAATGTAAAAATCTTGACTAAAGTATTTTATATAGATTATATGTAATATACTAAGATATGACAACAAAGTTGATGTATAGGAATGGTAAAGGCGCTTGCGGCATTACCAGTGACCCTTTGTTAATTGTTTGATAGCAGCTGCATGGTGGCAAGAACTTTTGCTCGATCATTTCGCTGGTCTACTAGAGGCTCACGGTTCACGGTGCAGTCAAATGTGAAACGGAGGGAACCAATCCCGGTCTATGCGCCGCTCACAGAGGAATCCGTGTCAACGCATATCGATAACTGTATCAGAGTGTTATAGATAAGCCACGTCATCCAGTACGTATCTTGAGCGTATCGTATATGTATCCGTGTCCGATACGTATCGGGTATAGACAAGGATGGACCCAGAATTTTCGTTAGGGGGAACAAAAATATATTGAATCAGATTTAAATAACTTATCGGATTTAAAATCATTAACTAATTGAGTACTCGATAAAAAAATAATGTTTTGACTTATATTTTTCAATACATTGACTTATGATTTATGATCCTATAACTTATAATTAATATTATCAATCATAATTTAATAAATTTATTTTGATGTTAACACTAAATTTAACTCGAATTACAAATCAAACATTTAGAGAAGGGACAAATTTTTTTTTAAAAAGAGACAAAGTCAATCGGAACCAATAGATCACTACTAAAAATTGAAATCTGGGGAGGTGGAGGGCGGCTGCCCCCCTGTGCTATCGTAGATCCACCCTTGGATAGAGGGTCTAATATGGAGTATCCGAGTAACAAAGCATCTTAATAAATCACTAAATCTACAAAAGCACCAATGTTCCACTTTTTAATTTACAATTTATTTGGGAAGATAATTTAGTAATTTCTCATTTATTTTTCGTCAACATTTTTTAATTTAAAAATTATGTAAAACTTGATATTTAATATAATTATTGATACTTAGCAATAATATTAGTTTGGCCACTGGGTAGACTTTAACGAAAATATATAAAAAAAATAAAATTGTATTGATACTAGATAACTAGTTGTTTGTTTTGTATATATACTTCTAAAAAAATGCCCCGTGAATATAATATTAGTTTTCTAATAGTAATTTGACAAACTAATTAGTAAATTTTGGTAATTGAATGTTCTTGTTTAAATAAATAAAATAATTAAGAGTAATATTAATTGAGAGGGGTGGTATTTTGTCAAGAAAATTAGAGAGGGTATTTTGTTTCAATTTTTTAAAGTAATTAATTAGTTTGTAAAATTTCCCAACATAGCTTAGATTTATCAAAATGTGCAAGTGAAAAAAAAATCTCTATATCAATCTTTAGTACATTGCAATGTGTGGATTGGTCTATGCATTGGATTCATAACTCCATTTTCAGAGTTTAAATAATTAATCCGAACTGTTCAACATTATAACTATATGAATATATAATTGACGATCAAATTTTATATCTTTTTTTATATCTTTACTATTTTTTTAGACAATTAGAAACAAAAAATTCTGAACCATCCAAGAGGAGTGATTTTCCAACTATCTAAAGAGATGTGAATCCTAGTACTACTAACACTAAAAAGGGAGGTGCTACACAAATTTGGTTTACTTGGTATCTGATTTAAACTGTAATCCAAGACATGTTAATATTTTATACTAATTAAATCGATATTAATTGACTTTGGTATTAATTAATTAATTAATGTTGGTGGAAATTAAGTTTAATTAAGTAGTTTGTGTTGTTAAATTTGTGGAATTTGAAAATAAATTAAATTATTCAGGTTTGAGATGAAGTAGGGACGTGTGGAATATTGTCTGACTTGATTTCATTTTGTTATCAAGGTACAAACCTAGCTAGCTAGCTAATATGGTTGAATGTGGGATGAAATTAAAGTGTAGACCAATATTAATATCCTTTGGGAGTTCACATATGCAATTAAAAAGGTTTTAATTTAGACCTCATACTGAATATATATATAGTACGTCAATATATATATCTGGTTTGATTATAGAATTAGTATATATGGTGGAACGGGAGGTCAGCCTTAGCCTTTGTCTTAGGGCCGGAGCCTAGAA
>JARJHM010001474.1:0-25533 GCA_033356055.1 Carex pumila | reverse complement strand
TGCTCAGTGTTAAGGGAGAATTACAAAAGCAGAACAACAAACTACAAAATAGAGAAACACATGGAATGCTAGAGCAACAACTTCTCTACTTTGGATCATATCTCTTACAAGGTAAAGATTTTATGTTGTCTTCAATCTTTCTGTGTTTTATTATAACCTTCTCTATTATTACTTTATTATTATTTTATTATAATTGTTACTATTATATATGTTCTATTACTTACGAGTGTTATTCAGTATTTCAAATGAGTTTAGTATGATTTTAGTGGTAATTTAATAGTGGAAGAGAGAACATTTAAATATTCTTAAAATTCTAAAATTCTTATTGATATCAGACTATATTTTTATAATATGGGTTATTCAGTTCTTAGTGTGATTACCCATAAAGAAAGAGAAAGAGGTTAATCACATCGGTGTGGAATTATAAGGCTTCAATTTGTTTTTATTACTTTTGTAGCCTATTATGTAATTTAGTGTTTTTTACAAACCGCAAGGACAATAGGAGTATTTTCTTTTTTTTTATCATAATTTAATATTTTTGTTTAGTAAATTTTCGTACAGCTTTTTTATTTGAACTTATTAACTAGAACAACAAGTATAGAAATATTCAATTAAATAATTTAAATGATCTACTAGAAGTAGGAAATGTATAAGAAATTTGTTTACTTTTTTATAATGGAATTTAAGGAAACTAATATTGTGCAGTAGTTGATGAAAGAGAGTCCAATGCTAGAAGAAAGATTATTCAGGGAAAAATTGACTATAAAATAACAAAAAATATAGTGTTATGTCAATAATAAATTTACGTTGTGTTAATATCAGTTGGTAGTTTAAAATTCCACAATTTCAAATCAAACTATTTTAAACCGAATAGTCCAAATCAATTTTTTGTTCTCATTAAAGAAAATTTGTCAAACAATCTGGATATCACAACCGATTAATAGAAATGCAGTTGTTGACTTATCAAACTTACATATCAAAACAAATTCATGTTATTTAGAAATTATGTATCAGATTTCTCATTATCTTAAAATCAAGTTAGTGATAAACTTTAAATTCTTATTTTGATCTTAAACAAAAACTTTCATGTAAATTGAGAAAAAAACATTGCCTAAATGAATCATTTAATTAATTAATCCTATTATGTATACTATCCAAGGAGCCAGTGTTGCAAAGTTGATCGGACCACTACTAAAACGCCTTAAACTAGCCAAGGAGCAAGTTCCTGAATATTTAGAGATGGAAAATATCACTGAACAAATTAGCATAGAGGTTGAAAAGAACAAAAAAAAAAAAAACCCACACAATTGGTCCCCATAACCCACGCGTCCCATCCTAGCTTTCTTTCTCCTCTTCATACTGGAATCTTTTTTCCTGGTTGTGATAGACAATGAAGTCATGTTTCTTTCTTCTTCTTTTTTCTTGTTTTGATAGACAATGAAGTCCCATTTTTATAGTTGTTTAGTCAGGGGTTAATATTTTTTGCTAAGCAAGACGTGATGGTATATAATGTCCCCTTGACATCATAAACGATCACGTTTTTCTTACATGTTGAATTTATTCACATTCCTTCCCTATTGTCGATATTTCAAATTTATTTTTCTATTAATAAAAATTTCAGCATATATGAGGGTGTCTGTCAAATTGCAGACCACCGTCTTTCTTTTTATACGTTTAGCTATTAATTATGCTTTTAATAAAGATACGACTATATCAAGAGCACACATTTTAATTAATAGCAATACAACGAAATTCATTAAAGCTTATAAAACCAAATGGATGAACCAATAAGGTTCTTCTTAAAAAGTAAAGATCACACAGCATGGACTAATCGAAGGACTTGGACTTGACTCGGCCTGACTCAGACAAAAAATAAAAAAAAAATCATACGACACAGGTCAGACCCGACCCATACTGTTCTGACTCAGCCGATTTTCCAATCCATGGTCCATTGATTACTAGTACCAACAGGCTTATAACCATCTGCTTCCAGAGCTGGTACCCAGAGAGTACGCTTGACGAGGAGCCCCAACTGGCCTTGCCATGCCATGCCATGGCGAGAAAGTCATCAGATTCAAAGAAGCAGGGGTAGTGCTCGATCATTTGTAGGTGGTCCAATCCCGGATGGATAGAAACTGATACGTGGTCGGAGATCGACACAATGATGCCTTGCAGGTAGAATTGTATCACCTAGTTGTAGCCTCCCACTGGGAAGCGCTCTGACTCGATGCTGTCCATGTTGCTGATGCTTTTAATGATGCAGTAGTCTGTTATTTCAAATGTTTTCGACCCTGTGACGAACACCAGGGGCTCTGAGACCATTGCAATATTTAGATGAGAAATATATAGAGTTATATATACTGATATTTGAGCCCTGGTTACGTTGTAGGATGAGTTCATTGCAATTTTCTGAAGGTTCTTGCATTTATAGATAGATGGGTCATGAGTTGCCGCCTCAGAATTAATTACACAATATAAGTAATATAATCTCAGATGTTGAGGGATATTTATTGTCAAATCAATATCTTTGAATAAAGAAAATGACGATCAGGTTCCACACATATGGCGGTACAGATTTTAGAATATCAGACCGTTTGCTTACCTCTTTCTTATTGGAAATTGAATATCACTTAATTAGCAATTGATGCAACCTTTCAACTCACACTGTGACTGTCCTTTAATCTTAAAAACGATCCAGTTGACAAGACGAGGGAAATACCTTGAGTCCACCACTCATAAGTCTCCAAGGAATAATAAGCAAAAAGGAACAGTGTGTCATTTAATAACTTAATTAGTTTAATTATTATTTAAATATTTTAATAGGCCGGCGTGCTTAGAGGTTAAAATACGTCTAATGTTCCATGGGAAATACAAGCTCTAGCAGTACAAGCTATATCAATACAACCTCTATCAATACATCGCAGCTCGAATCTGAGGTACTGATCGTGGAGTATTATTTTTCATACTTTTCTAATTGTTTGTTCACTTTTGATTGACTCGCATATGCATTGGCACTTCTATTGATAGCTCGAGTCCTTGAGAAAAAGGAATGCTGACTTAAAAGAATTAAGAACTAAGTTCGATAATTACAGAAATACAATTGAAAGGAAGCTCGAATCTGAGGTATTGACTATGGAGTATTATTTTTCATACTTTTTTAATTGCTTGTTCACTTTTGTTTGACTAGCATATGCATTGGTTTTTCTATTGGTAGATCGAGTCCTTAAGAAGAAAGAATGATGAATTACCAAAATTAAGAGCTGAGTTGGATAACAAAGATAAAATTCAAAAGAAACATGAATCTGAGATACTAATCGTGGAGTATTATTTTTTATATTTTTTTAATTGGTTGTTCACTTTTGATTGACTCACATATACAATGGTTTTTCTATTGGTAGATTGAGTCTTTGAAGAGAAAAAATGATGAATTACCGAAATTAAGATTTGAGTTGGATAACAAAGATAAAATTCAAAAGAAGCTCGAATCTGAGGTACTGATCGTGGAGTATTATTTTTCATACTTTTTTAATTTGTTGTTCACTTTTGATTGACTCACATAAGCACTGGTTTTTCTATTGGTAGATCGAGTCCTTAAGAAAAAAGAATGATGAATTACCAAAATTAAGAGCTGAGCTGGATAACAAAGATAAAATTCAAAAGAAACACGAATCTGAGGTACTAATCGTGGAGTATTATTTTTTATACTTTTTTAATTGCTTGTTCACTTTTGTTTGACTAGCATATGCATTGGTTTTTCTATTGGTAGATCGAGTCTTTAAGAAAAAAGAATGATGAATTACCAAAATTAAGAGCTGAGTTGGATAACAAAGATAAAATTCAAAAGAAACACGAATCTGAGGTACTAATCGTGGAGTACTATTTTTTATACTTTTTTAATTGATTGTTCACTTTTGATTGACTCACATATGCATTGGTTTTTCTATTGGTAGATTGAGTCTTTGAAGAGAAAAAATGATGAATTACCAAAATTAAGAGCTGAGTTGGATAACAAATATGAAATTAAGAAGAAACTCGAATCTGAGATACTGATCGTGGACTATTATTTTTCATATTTTTTTAAATGGTTGTTCACTTTTGATTGACTCGTAAATGCATTGGTTTTTCTATTCATAGATCGAGTCCTTAAAAAGCAAGAATGATGAATTACCAAAATTAAGAGCTGACTTGGATAACAAAGATGCAGTTCAAAAGAAGCTCGAATCCGAAGTACTGATCGTGGAGCATAATTTTTCATAATTTTTTAATTAGTTCTTCACTTTTGATTAACTCGCATATGTCTTGGTTTTTCTATTGATAGATCGAGTCCTTAAAAAACAAGAATAATGAATTACCAAAATTAAGAGCCGAGTTGCATGACAAAGATGAAATTCAAAAGAAGCTCGAATATGAGGTACTGATCGTGTTGTACTATTTTTCATTCTTTTTTAATTGGTTATTCACTTTTGATTGACTCATAAATGGATTGGTTTTTCTATGGATAGATCGAGTCCTTAAAAAGCAAGAATGATGAATTACCAAAATTAAGAGCTGAGTTGGAAAACAAAAATGAAATTGAAAAGAAGCTCGAATATGAGGTACTGATCGTGGAGTATTTTTCATTCTTTTTTAATTGGTTGTTTAGTTTTGATTGACTCATAAATGGAATGGTTTTTCTATGGATAGATCGAGTCCTTAAAAAGCAGGATTGATGAATTACCGAAATTAAGAGCTGAGTTGGAAAACAAAGACAAAATTGAAAAGAAGCTCAAATATGAGGTACTGATCGTGGAGTATTTTTTTCATTCTTTTCTAATAGGTTGTTCACTTTTGATTGACTCGCATATGCATTGGTTTTTCTATTGATAGATCGAGTTGTTAAAAAGCAAGATTGATGAATTACCAAAATTAAGAACTAAGTTGGATAACAAAGATGAAATTCAAAAGAAGCTCGAATATGAGGTACTGACCGTGGAGTATTATTTTTCATAATTTTTTAGTTGGTTGTTCGCTTTTGATTGACTCGCAAATGCATTGATTTTTCTTTTGATAGATCAAGTCCTTAAAAAGCAAGATTGATGAATTACCAAAATTAAGAGCTGAGTTGGATAACAAAGATGAAATTCAAAAAAAGCTTGAATATGAGGTACTGATCGTGAAGTATTATTTTTCATTCTTTTCTAATTGGTTGTTCCCTTTTGATTTACTTGCATATGCATTGGTTTTTCTACTGATAGATCGAGTCCTTAAAAAGCAAGAATGATGAATCACCAAAATTAAGACCAGAGTTGGATAACAAAGATAGAATTGAAAAGAAGCTCGTATATGAGTTACTGATCGTGGAGTATCATTTTTTCATTCTTTTTTAATTGGTTGTTCACTTTTGATTGACAAGCATATGCATTGGCTCTTCAATTGATAGATCGAGTCCTTAAAAAGCAAGATTGATGAATTACCAAAATTAAGAGTTGAGTTGGTTAGCAAAGATGAAATTCAAAAAAAGCTTGAATATGAGGTACTTATCGTGGAGTATTAT
The DNA here is from genome assembly GCA_033356055.1 of Carex pumila. NCBI lineage: Eukaryota > Viridiplantae > Streptophyta > Magnoliopsida > Poales > Cyperaceae > Carex > Carex pumila. Next base: position 20,000 of record JARJHM010001474.1, on the reverse strand, counting down.
TTTTCATTCTTTTCTAATTGGTTGTTCCCTTTAGATTCACTCACTTATGCATTGTTTTTTCTACTGATAGATCGAATCCTTAAAAAGCAAGAATGATGAATCACCAAAATTAAGAGCAGAGTTGGATAACAAAGATGAAATTCAAAAGAAGCTCGAATATGAGGTACTGATCGGGGAGTATTATTTTTCATTCTTTTTTAATTGGTTGTTCACTTTTGATTGACTAGCATATGCATTGGTTTTTCTATTGATAGATCAAGTCCTTAAAAAGAAAGATTGATGAATTACCAAAATTAAGAGCTGAGTTGGATAATAAAGATGAAATTCAAAAAAAGCTTGAATATGAGGTACTGATCTTGAGTATTATTTTTCATTCTTTTCTTATTGGTTGTTCCCTTTTGATTCACTCACATATGCTTTGGTTTTTCTACTGATAGATCGAGTCCTTAAAAAGCAAGAATTATGAAATACCAAAATTAAGAGCTGAGTTGGATAACAAAGATGAAATTGAAAAGAAATTCGAATATGAGGTACTGATGATGGAGTATTATTTTTTATTCTTTTCTAATTGGTTGTTCATTTTGATTGACTCGTATATGCAATGGTTTTTCTATTGATAGATAGAGTCCTTAAAAAGCAAGATTGATGAATTACCAAAATTAAGAGCTGAGTTGGATAACAAAGATGAAATTCAAAAGAACCTCGAATATGAGGTATTGATCGTGGAGTAGTATTTTTTATACTTTTCTAATTGGTTGTTCCAGTTTTGAATGACCCGCATATGCATTGGTTTATCTATTTATAGGTTGAATAATTGCATAATAAGAGTGAGTTACTGCAGACTAAGATTAATTAGTGTAGAGGTTGTGTTTTTGATGCACTTGCAAGAATTGAGAGCCATATTATTTTTCATATTTATTAAATTAGTTACTCAATTTTAATTGATCCACATATGCATTGGTTTCTCTATTGAAAGATTAAGAACATAGAAATCGAGAATGATGAACTGCAGACTAAGGAGAAGGGTTTGGAAGATGCATACAAGGAGTTGAATTCTACAGTCAAGGTACGTATAGCTTTGTATACCAGTATGAGGTTTGTTCAATTTAATTTTAATCAGTTCTAAGGTTGAAGTAAACAGAAAGAAAGGGAAAGGGTGTACAGCACGTTTTATATTTAAGTCCCACGGGAGTATATTGCTAATAAATATAAATATAAATATTTCATAAAACTGTCCTTATTTGCATATATATAAATTTGAGACCAATTTACTTTATGAGAGTTGCTTTTACATGAAAAAAAAAAATATACTTTTCAGTTATTTTAGTATCAAATCAAGTGGTCAAAAATGCTGAAAAAAGAATGCATTAAAATTAACTTAAAAACTCGCACAGTTGACCACTTGACTTGATACTAAATAAATTTGAAAAATTATAAATTTTCCATGTAACACAAAACTAATGAAATAGATGAGTTTAAACAGTTTGGATTCACTATTTGAAGTCAATTCGATTAGTTTTGAAGTTGGTATTATGTAGGCTGAAATGACATTGATGTCATACTAGCCAGACTCTATAATGTGTATTTACTTTTCTTATCTCCCTTAGTTTCCTTAATTTTACATTTGTCCTCATAAATTATCAGAACTACTAATTAATATAAGAAAGTATATATGTTGCTAAAATGTTGTTCGCATTATTTAGTTTCTCCTAACGCTAGATTAAATATTCGTATGCCAAATCAGCAGCCATATCATAAGAGCAGTTATAACACTTCCTCCAGTTCTATCCTGTGCCGTTCGCTAACACTTCCTCCAATTCTGATGCTTTGGACCCACATTGCAGAGGAATTTAACCCCAACGGTCACAGATAGCCATTTAATAGCGGGGCCCAAACTCAGCGTCCCTGTTTCATTTAATTTCTGCCCAAGCCATTGACCGTGCTGCCCGGTTCCTTCTCTTTTTCTCTCTGTACTTCAAATGAGTGAAAACTATAATCAATCCGCCCCAATTCATTATCTGCATATGACATTTTCCTCCCCATGTATGAATTAAGATTATGAATCAGATCAGTGCTTTCCTTACTCATATCATCTTCGGCTTTTCGTAACAAAACAGTTGCGCCTTGGAGAAAAATATGTTCAATTTAAACATGTCGATTGAAATATAAAAAATGGTTTATAGTGTTCAATATCATAACACGATTTTCATTTGTCAAATTAGATCTACTGTTACATAATGTGGTTTAATGGTTAGCATCTAAGTTTGATGCAATATGCATTCCATAGCTTGTCCAATTTTATCCTATAATAATAACCTGCGTACCTTCCCTGTTGTCTAACATAAACCGAAATCAGCAGCCATGAAATATTATTTTTCACATGAACAAAAAAGTAAATAGTGTATAAGCTTCTAAACTTCAAAACCAATGCATATGTTTGCAAAATGGGATGTACAGTACCAGTTATTTTTCACATAAAATCTTCTTTACTTTCATTTCATATCTTAGTGTTTTTATCATTATTTTTATGTTAATTAAATTAAGGGAATGCAAGTGCACGAAGAAGGCTTGTTGCAAGTCGAACATCACAATCCTTGTCCTATTCAGAGTTGCATGTCTTGATTGTGATTGCTTTAATCGTGTTTAACATTATCAAGGTTTAATTTTTTTTTTTTGCCTGCTCATCTCATCGAATCCTTAATTTCCAGCTTTTGACTTTATTTACTTTTGCAATTTGTATGTATTATTGAAAAGTAGCATATTTAATCTTTTGGTAGGAAGCAGCCAGCGCGCTAGAGTGATTGGAATTGCATGTAATCCGATGGATGTACTGTGTGTTATTAAATAAATTGATTTATGCATATCAAATTATTCACCTTTAATATATTTATACACCTATAATATGAGGTAGATTCGTCAGTCATCTAAACTTGATTTTTCATGTCATACAATTCAATTAATGTTACGTTATAATTTTGTGATTTAACTATTAATATTAACTTTTAGTATGGTTTAATTTTTCATTTCAGTTTTAATTTTGTGATTGGCAGTTTTGATCTCACTTACATATATCATACAAAATTTAGTAAAGTTGGTCAATTGTATATTGAGGGTTCAAATGCCTCATGCAAAAAATGTGCTCCAAGACCAAATTTTTTTTATTTTTTAAACGCCTCACTTACTATTTTTTTACTTAGGTAAAAAATTACAATTTCTAGACTATCTAAAATTACTGTCGAGATTGAGCATGACAGAGAATTTGATCTGATGCCTATCAGACCCCCTTTGTTCCCTTGTAAAAAATGTTGAAATGTGAAAATTTTTCTGAGTGTGAAAAATGGGTTGTGGATTGTGAAATTAAAATTGAAATGAATATAAATGATTTTCTGGTATTTAATTAATTGTTTTTTTTTTTTGCATTGTACCTAGCTGATTTGGTTTATAAAGCCAAAGCATGGATAGATGTGGGATACACTGACATAAAAAGAAAACTCCTTTATAAATAAAAACGAATATGGTGGCAATAAAAAGAGAACACCATAAATGAGAAAGAAATAAAGATCAACTAACACAAAAAGCTTCAACCAAATTGAAATACGTATGAGTTTTTCAAATGTTGTTAACAACCTAATGTCAAAGTACAAAATGCTGTTAAAACAATATACTTAATAGCACCGACTCGACCATTCCTTCACGTATAAATAATATAAAATTACAATGACTTGACCCTCACTACCTCTCTCTTTGTCTCTGCAATAGCAAAGGGTTCAAATCATCACAATTAGCAAATATTTTCAATGCCAAAAAAGGAGAAAAGGAAAAAAACTCCAGAACTCACATTTCAATTTATCTTGGTCCAGTTATCATCGATCATATAAGCAGTTCCATGGGCACGACTACTACTGGCACCAACACGTACGGTTCCTGTTGTAAGTGCCGGGGATATTTGATTGGAAAGGCCCAGGGAAAGGGGTAGTTGTGCCACAATTGACTGACAGGTGGGGTCTAAGGTACGGATTTGTGTGTACATGAAATTGTAAATTGGTAAATTGAACGGACAAATCTTAATGTGGATCACATGGCTCAGATCAGACAAGAAAGGATGCATAAAAGTTGGATTTATTTTTAAGTGTTTATTTTTTTGTTAATGATGTGAGAACTTTGGTTATCTACAAAAACTGTTGATTAATTAAGAGCACAATAATTATTTTCTTTCTTAATCAATATTTTAGATTTAGTAAACTTAGAAATAGAAACATTAATAATAAAGCATTTGCTTTTGATGGTTAAATATACAAATTAATTTAATGTTTTGATGGACAAATGTCTAATACAGGAGACGATATATTCATGAACACGCACAACTTTATATACGAACTAACAATAATAAATCCAAATGGATGAACCGATAAGACTCAACAATTTTTTTCGGATGGGCAATTTACATGGATCAAGAGATAGACAACGGCCTAGACAATTGAAGTTATATATGAATTAAGAGGAATGCTCAAATGCTCCATTAATTTTGTATTCCAATGATGCCTTACAATTAAAGTTAATGTGACAGATCAATGCTCCTTTCAAGATTGTTGGAAAAATTAATGCGATGGTGGTTTCTAGATGTCGACAAGAGAAGAGTACCTTTGATCAAGTCAACTGTCTTTTATGCTCATGTATGCTATGAAGTACGCTGTCATTACTAAAAAAAATATTAAGTTTACATGGTTGTATAGTAAAGTTTACAGTCATGAAAAGTTTGAATTTAAATAATTAAAAGTAGCAGTTAGATCCAGATTTAGAAAAAAAAATTAAAATTAATTTACAAGTTTAGAGACTTCAAACAAATGCTTTACAAAATTATGGTTTGTAAACTTGGTGATGAATAATTTACATACTTAAAAGTAGTTCCGGTTAGTTGCTAGTTACGGAAAGTCGACATTGACCTTCTAGAAGTGGTCCCGGTCAAAACGGTTAGCCTGAGAATTTACTTAATAAATTTACAGATTTGAAGTACCCACTTTACATACTTGTGAAATTTACAGATTTTGGTGCAAAAGTAGTCTTAAAAGTACTCGATTTATAAATAATAATAATGATTAATTTGGTTTGCAGCTGAAAAAATAAACGGTCCAACTTTTGACACATCTCTTTAATTGACTTGACTAACGACTTCTCTAGAAAATGACAGGACTTCTCTCTTGACAATATCACCTTGTAAACTATTCTCCTCGAAACAAGAAAAATTACCTAATTCCTTTGTGAAAATTAGAATTTTGTTCGCCTATACGTACTACATAAATGCTTGTGTCTAATTGCCTCGACAAGGACATAACTATATATAGACGATTAATCAAAGCTCTCTAACATCGAATCTCTCTCTGATCTTATATGAGCAACTGTTTTTCAAATTACCTTTTCCTTCTTTTTCCTCTATCCACCAGTTAAGGACTTAACAGGAACCAGGCATTCATTCAACCGTATTTATTATACTGAGCTTCTTTATTTGTTTTATTATAGAAGTGAGACATCTCTTTGTGCAGGATAAAGTGTATGTGTGTGTGTGTCTAGCACCCTCTCACACACAATCTTTTGGTTTTGATTTAAGAAGAACAGATAAAGAGTTAAAACTTGCCAATGACACTATTCATTTTAACCATCATCACCTTCATCATGGGGAGTCGTCTGTGTATAGCCAACGACATCCTCCCGCTAGGTAAGACTCTTTCTGGAAATCAAAGCATAGTTTCCAAAAATGGTTTCTATGAACTCAGCCTTTTCACTTATTATGTCATGTCTAATGACCACTACCTTGGAATTCGGCCTGTAAACATTTATGATGAAGTGTTGTGGGTTGCCAATAGAGGCAATCCTATTCGAGATCCTCTTACGTCTGAACTGAAAATTTCTTCTACTGGCAATTTAGTACTGATCCAATCTCTTGAACTGATCTGGTCAACAAATCTTAAAAGATCGGATGAAACACCCTCTAGCATTGCAGTTTTGCTTGCTACAGGCAATCTTGTACTACAAGAAGATGAACTACTACAAAAATGACATTTATCATCGGTCATACACCAACAGTTTTATAGTTAACCGCTGGTAAAATATAAATAACACCGGTTTTTTAAAACCGATAGTAAATATAGCACAATTACCACCTGTCTTTTTTCCACTTATTGCAGTGGTTTTTTCGATAAAACCAATGGTAAATGTTCTACATTAACCATCGATTTTCCATAAATAACCAATGCAAAAAGTACAGGATTTTCTCCAACTGTTGTTTTAAAGAAAACCGGTGCAAATTGCTTGACATTTACCATTGATCCACGTAAAAATAATACTTTTTTTAGTCTTGCACACTTTATTTTGCAACTTTTTAAATAAAAAATAGTATTACCATTTTCTATTTTTTTATGCAGACATATTTTATTTTGAAACTGTAGTATAATGAACCAATTTTTTTTTCAAATTTTTATTAATATTGTGCACTGGTTTATAAAAGAAAAGCCGGTGTGATAAAATTTATCTCTCCAGTTTTAATTGCATAACCAGTGTGAATTTGTTTAAAATTGAAAATATCCCAAATTCATATAGAACCCCTTGTATATCTCATATATTTTACATACTTGTATATTCATGAGATATTTGTAATTATAATTTTCCAGTATCAAATTTCATAAAAAATATAATAATAGTAATACAAATAGTAATAGTAATAGTAATAATAATAATAAATGTTTCAAATGTTTATATGAATAATTACGGTGTAAATATACTTGATCGACTATTTTTATAATATCTAAAACATAAGGTGATAAGGGTCTTTCAAAAAATATATGAGATAAAAAACTAGTCATAATTTATAAATACTTGGACGGTCAAGATGTTATCTAACTTAACGCAATGGATACAGATTCGTATTGAACCGCTCTACCTATGCTTCTCTGAAAAAACCCTGAACTCGTGCCTGACGGCACTACTGTGTTCCATCTCTCTCTCTGAAAAATCTTTAACTGTGCTCGACCCTCTAGCGGCACTCCCGTGCTCAACCCTCTAGTGGCGCTCCCATGCACCATCTCTCTATTGTCTGTGTTGCTTGTTTTCAGTAAGGACCTTAATTTTAAGCCTCAATTATTCATTGTCAAACTCGTACGGGATCTGTATTTTACTCTAATCAACCCTGTCTTTCTTCATTATATTCTCATCCCTTATTATAGTTGCACTTATGCCCTTGGACTTCTCTAAATTTTGTATTACCAACCACAGATCAATAATGAAATATATATACGAGTGTGGTCACGATATACAGTAAAACTTCCAAATTACAAACTAAAATATTATATTTTTGCTTACCAGATTTATTTTTAAACAATATAATTTTCTTTATTTGAAAACATCTAATTATCGTTTGGGAACCAAGGTTCTAACTGTTGAAAATAATCCAAGTCAGCAGCAAAGTGCATAAGATATACAGTTTTTGGAAGTTGCGGTTTAGTTGCAGGTTTATTTTTTGTTAAGAATTAATTATAAACTGGTGGTTAAATTTAGGCAGCATGTTCTCTGTTTAGATGTGTGCAGGGAGCAGTTTAGAAAGGGTAGTTTCTATATTTAGTTTATCATGTAGTGGGTAGTTATTAGTGGGTTCTATAGTAGGTGGTTATTAGTGAGTGGTTATTTTCAGTTCTCTCTTGTACTTTAAATTATGTAGAACTATGTAATTTTCTAGAGTGTATGAAATAGATTGTATTTCTATTCTGAAAAATTCCTTCTCTGAAAATACTGGCACAGCAGCACAGTTTACTGATAATTCTCCCATAACCCAACACTAACCTGTAACTTGTCATTCATGTTGGAAATTATAACTCGGATTGTGGTATTGGATATAGAAGAGAGGAGTTTATAATATAATTTTTTATTATTCAAGAGGAGTACAAGCTTTGATTACAAGTCTCTGATAACTCACGCCTCACTATCTGATTCTATTCTCTCTCTAATTCTCTCCTTTTTTCATACACTACGCCACAAGCTTCACATCTATTTATACTTATCCTAACCGACTTTAGGATATTTCTAGATTATACTTTGTACAAAAGTCTAGACAACTTTAAATATAAAATAGTATAAGAGAGATTTCTACCACATTCTATTATTACCGACTATATAGGTCGGTTAGAATGTTCTAGAATTTTATAGAGTAAATTTTGGGCCTCTTCCAAATTGATTTGGATTGGCGCTGCAACTTCAACAATTCAAAGATTCATGCATAATCAAGGATTCATACCAAATATTCATAACCAAAGATTACTAAATATAACAATTATGCTACAGTAACATCTCACTGTACTTGTTGTAAATTCTATTATTTTCAAAGTGTTTTCCTAATGAATTTATACTATTATTCTGTCAACAAAACAGATATTCTGAAGCAGAGGCTGCGACGGGGGGACTTCGTGCTAGATAGAGAGGATGATATACTCACAAGGGCCTTGGGAAATAAAGAACATCATGGGTGAACAGGAGTGTTGGAAATTATAATCGGATTGTGGATGATATAGGAAGAGAGGAGTTTATATAACTTGGCTTGTTTTAATGGAGTACAAGATTTTACAACTCTAACTCACGCCTCACTCTTTTTCTTTGCTCTCTAATTCTATTCTTCATTCACTACTCACAGACACAACTTCACTGACCTCACTCATCTATTTATACTCTTATTATGTCGGTTCAAAGAAACTTCTAAACTATTCCTATTATTTCTATCTTGTTACCGACTTACAATTTGGACTCTTCTAGAAAATACATGAGACAAATATATGTAGATGCTTCTAGTAAAACATAGCAACGGTTAAGAGGATTCTAGATTAATCCATAAGAATAATTTGGGCTTTGGGCTTTTTACGGTGCTGATACTTTAACACTCCCCCTCAGCACCGACTTGAATCTCTTCAAATTTAAATTTGCCGATTGATTTTCTGGATCCTCTATACTCTCCCCCTTGATTTGAAATTCCGTGTAGCTCCTTCACGTAAATTTCTTGTGGCTGTATCGCATAAATTTCTTTATCAAATGATTACCATTTCTTTTGAGCTGTTAGCTTTCTCATCGGAGCATATGTCTTCCAATAGTTGATGCCGGATTCTTGTTTGAAGTCTTTTGTCATCAACCTTCCTTTGCAGTTTTTAACTTCGCCGTGACGATTTGTCTTATAAATGACTTCACGATTTTTTGGTCAATTTGAAAGCTCCCGAGTATTGTTATTTTGAATTATGTAGTTTTTGTCCTTCCTGGCCTTCTTCAAATTTTCATGCTTTGCGGCCTCTTCAAAGTTTTGAGGTTCAACAAATGAAAAATTAGATGACTCATAAATTTTAGGTAAAGATCTTACTTTAGTTCTTCGACTAGCACTCGAGTTCAATCCTGGACTTGGTCGGAATTTTTGTCTTGTACTTGTCTCTTCTTGGTGTGTATCACTTTTCTCTTGTGACTCGATCACCTCATTTCTTTGTGCCAAATGTGAACCGTAGCTTATTCGGAGTGGGAAGCTTCTAGACTTCTCCATTTGTATTCTTGCTATTATTTGATTTTTATTATTTCTTCGGCCGAAAATTTTGCAGCCTCCATCTTCAAAATGAACTGCATACCCATTCTTCACTAATTGCCCCACGCTCAGCAGATTTTGTTTTAGGTCAAGAACCAATAGTACATCTCGAATAAATTTCAAACCCATCTTGGTTTGCACGACAATACTTCATTTTCCTTTTGCTTGAACAATTGAGCCATTTCCCATACGTACCTTTGTCTCATACGAAGTGTCGATGTGATGAAATAATTTGCAGTTTCCGGTCATATGGTTCGTGCAACCACTATCAATGAACCATATGTTGCCCTTCTCTTCATTTGCAGCATGGCACGCATAGAAAATGCTTTCATGACTCTCATTTTCTTCTAGGAAGTTTGCTCGGTCGTTAATTCTTGTTCTGCACATTCGTGCTATGTGGCTGATCTTCTTGCATTTGTTGCATCTCTTTGTCGACCAACATTCAGATGTACTATAGTTTGACCTTTTGTGTATATCGCACCATAAATTTGAATAACTCGAACCTGGTGCTTTCTCCTTTTGCGCAGAATGTTTTTCTTCATCTTGTCGCAGACCGCCGCGTTGGTTATTTTGTTGACTTGTGGGGTTATATGGTGGTCTGAAGCTCAGCTTGGAGTGGAATGCGTCTTCTACCAAATTTCCTTCGCGTTGGATCTTTCTCTCTTCGTGCGACTCCAAGGAGCTCATCAGTTGTTGAATCGAAAGTGTTGATATATCTTTTGATTCTTCAATTGCTGTAACGATGTAGTCATACTTGTCAGTGAGGCTAATTAAAATTTTCTCGACTACCTTCTGATCGGAGATGTCTTCTCCATACGTCCGCATCTGGTTCACAACTTCTACGACTCGCGAGAAGTACTCCTTGATCTTCTCCGACTCCTTCATTTGGAGGTTTTGAAATTGTCTTCTCAGTGTCTGCAGCTTCACCGCTTTCACCTTCTCGGAGCCTTCAAACTCCTCCTTCAAAGTCTCCCATGCCTTTTTGGATGTAGTTGCTCCACTGATTCGTGGAAATAAACTTTCAACAACACCCTGTTGAATTAGAAACAGAGCCTTGACATCCTTCATTTGTTGTTGTTGCTGAACCGGCGTCAATGCTCCTGTTGGCGCCGTAAAACCTTGTTCGACGACATCCCACAATCCTTGCGAGAGTAGCAGCGTCCGCATCTTGATTTTCCACATGGCATAATTTTCTCCCATAAATATAGGAACCATCGATTGCGCCATAGTTATGTCAATACCTGAAGACATCGTCTTGAGATGTTTCTTATGGTACACGAACGCCCTTGTCTACTTCGCTAACTCGAACCTGAAGCTCTGATACCAAATGTTGGAAATTATAATCAGATTGTGGATGATATAGGAAGAGAGGAGTTTATATAACTTGGCTTGTTTTAATGGAGTACAAGATTTTACAACTCTAACTCACGCCTCACTCTTTTTCTTTGCTCTCTAATTCTATTCTTCATTCACTACTCACAGACACAACTTCACTGACCTCACTCATCTATTTATACTCTTATTATGTCGGTTCAAAGAAACTTCTAAACTATTCCTATTATTTCTGTCTTGTTACCGACTTACAATTTGGACTCTTCTAGAAAATACATGAGACAAATATATGTAGATGCTTCTAGTAAAACATAGCAATGGTTAAGAGGATTCTAGATTAATCCATAAGAATAATTTGGGCTTTGGGCTTTTTACGGTGCTGATACTTTAACAACGAGGTGCTGGTGCTACTGTTTCTTGGGGGAGAGGGTCTGAGGTACCAAAGAAGGCTAAGACAAAATCCCATTCAGAAGATCTGATGGGTGCGGACATGGAGTTGTTGCGCCCTCAGATTTCTGAAGAAATACGTGCAGAATGCAAAGAAGAGATGGGAGATCTCAAAAGACTTGTTTCTAGCATTCAAGCAACAATTGTCGTAGGCAAACCAGCAATGGATGATTCATCAAGCCCAGGGCTTCATTGCAGCGGTGACAATTCGGCCATTTATGTCGATCCTTCAATTTACTTAAGGTATTTACATTTTAATTCAACTTGTTCAAGGCGATTGATACATTCTGTAGGATATGTAGTTTCAATTAAGAAAATCTCTGATTGGTTCTGTTTTATATAAAGAAATCCAAGCGCTCCAAGCTTCTCATTTATTTTGACCCAGATGAAACAGCGATTGTTGCCCAAGGTACAGTCATGGCAAATATTCCTCATGCCACTAGCAACTGTGAAGAGATAAAAGATAGGTATATTAGGGTCTCAGTGGATAAAGTAATATGCAATTATATGGGGTGTCCTCGTCCCGTATCGACCACCTATGTCAAAATTTTGGACCATGCAGTGGGGAACTTTGTACAATGGCCCAAGAAAGGGATCATGTTGGATGAGGTAAAGAAAACTTCCCTTCTATTTATGATATTGGATAATAGATTTCTTATAGTGTGATGTAATTCATGATTGCATGCAGACACCACATGATGCTTTTATTTATGATATTGGATAATAAATTTCTTATACTTAGTAGTTTTCACAATACTAATCCTTTTGTCTGAAATATACAATATAGTGCCCTCAGCAGCCGAAGGGTGATGTTAAGAGGTGTGGATACTATGTCATGCGGTTAATGCTTGAGCTGGTGACTACTTATTTCAATACATTTCCAACTAAGGTATAATATTATATTGATTCATAACCATTATCTGTTTTTATCTCGCTAACCACGATTAACTAAAATATTATACAAGATAGGTACATTAACTGTTTTATTATGTTTGCATGTAGTGTTCTTTACCTTCTGGGCCATGTTCTGATGAAAGCTTTAATGAAGTACGTAGGTTGTGGTTAAGTTTTTCATGAAAAAATGTTAAACCAATATGTACCAGTATATGATTGCTGGGTTTTTTCTTTTTTTTCCTTATTATGGGTTTAGTTTACCTTGATTGTTGTAGGGTATGCATTGTATGCTTGATGAACAGTATGATGAGCAAGCTGTACCTAATTTTAATTAATGAAAATCCTTGGCAGAGGCAATTTCACAATACTAATCCTTATAATTCCGGTCTCAGAAAGTCAAATCTGGTCGCTGAAAGCCTCGTTGCAGATACTCTTCCGATGATGTCGTTGGTCTTTGAATGACGTCATCCAGTTGCTAATACTCTTTCTGCAACCAAAGGGTTTTGCTCGCTGTTGTTTTTTTGCTGACATCATGTAACGTTATCAGAGACCACAAATAACGGTCGCTGATAGTCTATTTTGGTCACTGCTGAGCGAGTTATCAGAGACCAATATAGTTGGTCGCTGATACTTATTTATCAGGTTTTTTGTTATTATTTACATTTGCACCATTTAATAATTGGTACCATACGTACCAACATACAACATACAAGCAAAAATAAAGATCGACACAAACTCAACATACAACGCAAGCATACAATTTGTGAGAAAAATGAACATTTTTGACGATTTACTATTTTCGTTTAGTAAAGCTATGTAAATAGCAATATTATATTAAGGTACGATGAAATTAATTTATATATTTTAATTTCTTTCTTCTTATTAAATAGCTTAATATAATAAGAATGCAAACTAACCACCATGAAAATATTCCGATTGATGCTCGTACAAATTTACATATACATGCATAAGTTGGCAGTTATTTTAAACGACTCGATTTGACGTACAGACGGTAGTGAAAAATCCTATAAATGATAATATAAATAATAACTTTCAAATAAAACCATCTCCATTCGCAATTGATGACTCTCCACAAATAAATCTAACTAATTAGCGACTTCTCATAAAACTATTTATATTCTATGTGCTCTATCTTTCTCTCTCCGCCATTTCCACAGAAGTTAATAGAAAAGAGTTCTACATTTTTTTTAATTCCTCTTTCCTTCATAACTCCCATAAGAGACCCAAGACATTCAAATAAAAGGTATTTCAATCTTTAATTATATAATTAGTGTTTAGTAAGTAGAGTCAATACTTTCGTATATTTATTGATGTGATAAAACTTCTTGAAAACTATATTGTTTCTGAAAACTATGTATTTGATAAGATTCCCTAGATTTATTAATTTGATAAAATCTCTAAATCATAATCTGTAATGGTGTCGATTTTCAGAAATTATGGAATTTTATAAATTATTTGGTTAAACGATAATCGAAACGTTTCTTAATGTTTCTTCGACTTGTATTTTGTCTGATTTCATTCTTTTGGAATCGGCAAGCGAATAAAAAAGATGTTATTTCATACTACCTATATATACACACACACATATATGTCTTCGTTTATATAGTTTAGCTACTGAGTTATTTTAATTATTAACCGATTAATACTACTATTGAGTAACTAAAATCGGTTTGAATTTTCATCTCGGAATTTCACAAATATAACTTTAGTTTTCAATTAGTCTGAGTAATTTAATTTCAATTAGTTTATTAAAATAGTAAATTTTCGCTGAGGACTCCTAGAGTTTTCTGACCAATGATCCTAAAATTATTTTACTATAAAGAATATAATAAGTCTAATTATTTTCATTTATCAATGATTTAATTCTATTTTCCTTGAAAAATAATTTGCAAATATAATTACCTTATTTTACAGTAATGATTATATGTCTGAATCTTAGTGACGATATTCAGATTTTAAACTTAATTAACAAATATTATTTTATCAACGAACTTTGTTTAATTAAAATCATGCATAAATATTAATTTAGAAACCCTGTTTCGTAGTCTAAATCCAAGTGTCGAAGTAAGGAGAAACACAAAGACAACATTGAGGTTCCCCATGACAACAGGTATAGGTTTCCTGAACATTGTCAAGTTGTTACTTACCATTTTGTTTACATTTATTTATTTATGGAATTATGCATGTTGAATTGAACGATCTCTTTGGCTTTGTTTAGATAATACTATGATAGGATTGTTCAATTGATCAACGGACTCATAGGATGTGTTGTGTTGAGTATGACCTTTGTGTGATTGAACGAAACGAACATGAAAAGTAATGGATAAGTTAAAGGAAAGGGGCCAATATCTTTTGGTGGACTTCCCGTCACGGGTCAATATCTTTTGGTGATTCGAGTTCCTCTAGTGAGACGCCAATAGCTAGTGGTGGTTTGAGTCACCCTGGTGAGGCAAAGAAGATCTAGCAGTGGTTCAAGTCCCCGTTTAGTGGCACAGCCAAGATCTAGTCGGGTTTGAGTCCCCTTGGTGAGGCAGTTAAAAACATAAAAGATAACTTAAGAAGTGTATGTGTACTTTTGTGTGTGTGTGTGTTCTTAATATGCATTAATAAGATAGCATGTGAGGATATAATTTTAATATCTTTTTTTTATGTTAATAAGTGAATTTGACAAATTCCGGGAGTGGAACTAAATCTCGTACTGAGAGATTGTTCGATCTCTCACCTGTTCCACTTTTATGTGGGTTCCAGGAAATGATGAGCCCGACATGGAGCACAAATAGGAGGGATACAGATCCGGAGGTCAACGAGTAGATGGCTCAAGCTTCGTTTTATTTTCTTTTTAATTAAACTTTAGTTCTCTCTTTAAAAGTGGATATATTGATTAACATGACAATTATCGGTTTGTTTACTAATTGTGATGTTAGAAGATTTGTTTGACTGTCAAATTTTGCATGAGTATTTATTATTGATAATGTATGTGATGTGCACACGCCTTGCATGTAAATACATGGCGGGTTGTCTCAGGGTGTGACACGTTTACTTTCCATTTTAATTAATTGGCGGACGAGTGGCTATATATAACTGATTTATTATATTGCAGTTACTTCCATTTTATTTTTGTTTTGTTGGTAATATCTCCAATAAATGAAGTCACAAAATGGGCCCTATCACTTTTCAATCTGCAGTCAATTTGATTGATGTAATCTAGTGTTCACACACGCGTTTGGAATTATTAGTACTTCATAAATATCAAGATGTGATGATAAAAAATTGGTTATATTATAAATCAAATTAAATATGATTTATTTGAATGTTGATTACGTAACTTTTAATATTAATTTTCAATTTATAACCACACTACCTCATTGCTATTGGCATTCATTTTCTCCTTTATTATTATAACGTTCTTTTATGTACAATTTCTAGTCTATAAATAGAGACTTTGTAAACATAAAAAATATACACAAAAGTAGATAATAAAATTATATTATTGCTCTCTCTATCTATCTCTCTTATTATTTATTTACTTTATTTTTATTGTAACTTTACTTTAATTTTACAACATCTTATATATATATCTTAAATTTTTTATTGTTCTCGTGCTTGAATACAAAATAAAAGAAAAAAAACCCTGCTCAGTGGGGGTCTCAAGTTATTTCCAAATTTAAATTAAAAATATAAGAGTATCACAAGTTGATCAGGGTATCGAAAGGGATTGCTATTTTACAGCCCTTGGGTTTTGGCACCAGGTTACAGGCTACAATCACTTCAAAAAATTGCAAATAAGCGATAGACTTGATAATTTAGTTGTTTCAAAGAATATGGTTCTCTCTACAATTGATCTGGGCAACGCAATTAAAATTGTCAATAAATATCTCCGATCCAATAAATGATACAATACTCTAGTTTTGCTCACCAAATTTTCTTTGATCGAATAATCAATACAATATCGCGAGCAAAGCTAGCTTGTACTATGATCATCAAGAGAATTTGATGAGTGTAACTCTAAAATCTTTTAAAACCGTTGAAATTGATCAATTTCACAAGTGATATGTGTTCATATAAATTTTTCAATTTAAAATTCTTTAGTATAAAATAAAATGGTAAAATATAATGCAAAATAAATGTATTAAAATAACATGTAGAACTTCATTTCTTTTACCTTTCAAAATTGTATTAAATAAATTTCAAAATGTTCAAAATTTTGCATGTAAACACATTACTCCTAAAGTAGATCAGTTTCAACGTATTGAATTTGTCCTTTGAAACCAATCAAAAATAATAGATTCCGGAGTTACGTGCCCTAAGTTTCTCCATATTAAAATCACTGTTTTTCATAAAATTCTTAACCATCCAAAAAAAGATAAGTGATTTTGTATCTATCTAAAAAAAATAATATTTCTTTTTTAAAAAAACTTAAATTTGACAGTCAAACACATTTTAATACGGATATCATGTTAAATGATTCTAATCGATTTTTTGAATATTAAAAATAATGATAAAGATGTGAGGTATGATTGAGAGAGAGAAAATATTCCAAAAATTTTCAAGGTGTAAATATATTAGAATGTATACATCTCCAGCTCTATACGTTAGACATTATTCATTCCCAAGTTAATCTTTTCTTGCATGGCTCGCAATATTTCTCCTTTGCATTGTTGCATCCTCGTTCTTGGATGTTTTCTTTATTCTCATTCTTCACAAGTCCTTGAGGAAAGCATTGTTGTCGGACAAGTATCCTCTTCATTACTGTAAAAGATTGCCTTCCATTTACGGTTTGAGATTTACTCTCAGCGGCTTTGAGATTTGAGCTAGCATAATCTATCCATTGATGCAAACTTCATTTTTGTTGTTGTTGTTATTATTAGCTTAAATAAATAGTAGCTAATGCACGGTTCAATTAATTTCTTTTGTTACTACAATGGTGATTTCTTTTAGATTGATAATCTGATGGGATGCACCACAGTTTCTAAATTAGCAAATTTGCTTTAAAAGAAAACGTTTTTTAATGACACACTAGCTAATTAATTAGTTCAAATACTTTTTCCCTTATATGTAGCACTCTCACTCTCTTAATTGCAATTCATAATTCATTTTTGGGATGAAGTGATTTAGAAATTATGAACCCCTTAATTGTAAAATTCAGTGATGTGGCTACTTTTAATTTCTCTATGTTTTATGAGATAGAGATGATCTTAATATTCCTTTCGTTGTGTGTGTGGTACCTTTCCTTTTGTTTTAGTTTTCTCTTATGTAAATTTGAAGCTTAATTTAATAATTCCTAAGATGTGTAAAGCATAATTGCAAGACAAGGAAATGATGAAATGCTCTTGCTTTTAGTAATGTGGATATCCATATGTTTTATTCTTTACTTCTTCTTTCCTCTTTGATGATATGGAAATTCTTTGCCTGAGAGACTAGCTACATACTCTCTCAACTTTTAAACCCCTTAACAAACCAGAAATTTTAAATTTACCATTCATTAAAAAAAAAGAAATCAATTCACCACGAATTCTATAGAATTCAAAATTCACCATAGACGCAACTTCATGTTGCGTCCAAAAATTTGGTGGGCCCCATATTTTTTTTGGCCACTCAAGTTGGTTAAAAAAGAAGAAGTTTTGGGATGCAAGACTCCATGTGAAGTTGCATCCATGCTAAATTTTGAATTCTCCCAAAATCGTGATTTTTTTTATTTATCATTTTTTTAATGGTGAAAATAAAAGTTTCGTCTTAACAAACAATTAGATTTCTTTTCCTTACTTTATCATTTTTTTCTCTTTCTCTTTTTTTTTCCTCTTCCAAACAGGTTAAAAGAGAAAGAGAGGTATATTAGGGGTATTTTTTTTTCCTCTTTTTATTTTACTTCTCTGTTCAGCAGGGTATCTTTCTCTACTCTTTATTTATTTCTTTTTCTTTAGAAATAGAGCAAGATGTCTCCCTCTCTCCTCTCACTAGCACTTCTAGATTTTGGTAATTTCATACAACTAATTTTCCTTTTATCTTACATATAGTTGAATTTGAGCATCAATTTTAGTGCTCAGTGTTAATGGAGAATTACAAAAGCAGAACAACAATCTAGAAAATAGAGAAACACATGAAATGCTAGAGCAACAACTTCTCTATTTTGGATCATATCTCTTACAAGGTAAAGATTTTATGTTGTCTTGAATCTTTCTGTGTTTTATTATAACCTTCTCTATTATTACTTTATTATTATTTTATGATAATTGTTACCATTATATATTTTCTATTACTTATGAGTGTCATTTAATATTTCAAACAATTTTAGTATGATTTTAGTGGTAATTTAATAGTGGAAGAGAGAACATTTAAATATTCTTAAAATTCTAAAATTCTTATTGATATCAGACTATATTTTTATAATATGGGTAATTCAGTTCTTAGTGTGATTGCCCATAAAGAAAGAGATAGAAATTAATAACATCGGTGTGGAATTATAAGGCTTCAATTTGTTTTTATTAGTTTTGTAGCCTATTATGTAATTTACTGTTTTTTACAAACCGCAAGGACAATAGGAGTATTTTCTTTTTTTATCATAATTTAATATTTTTGGTTAGTAAATTTTCGTACAACAGTAAATAATTTTCTTACAGCTTTTTTATTTGGACTTATTGATTAGAACGACATGTATAGAAATATTCAATTAAATAATTTAAATGATAGTAGGAAATGTATAAGAAATAATTTGTTCACTTTTTTATAATGAAATTTAAGGAAACTAATATTGTGCAGTAGTTGATGAAAGAGAGTTCAATGCTAGAAGAAAGATTATTCAGGTGCAAAATTGACTATAAAATAACATAAAATATATAGTGTTATGTCAATAATAAATTACGTTATGTTAATATCAGTTGCCAATTTAAAATTCCATAATTTCAAATCAAACTATTTTAAACTGAATAGTCCCAATCAATTTTTAGTTCTCATTCAAGAAAATTTATCAAACAATCTGAATATCACAACCGATTAATTATAGAAATGCAGTTGCTGACTTATCAAACTTACATATCTAAACAAATTCATGTTATTTAGAAATTATGTATCAGATTTCTCGTCTTAAAATCAAGTTAATGATAAACTTTAAATTCTTATTTTGATCATAAACGAAATCTTTCATGTAAATTGAGAAAAACGATCTTAAAAACGATCCAGTTGACTAGACGAGGAAAATGCCTTGAGTCCACCACTCCAAAGTCTCCAAGGAATAACCAAAAAAGAATTGAAGTAGCAAGTCATTTATATATCTTATTAGGACAGTGTTCATTTAATAACTTAATTAGTTTAATTATTATTTAAATATTTTTTTATAGACCTGTGTGTTTAGAGCTTAAAATAAGTCTAATGTTCAGTCAAAACCTTCCAATTCAAGTTATGTATGAATTGGTTTTTAAATTATAAATGTTAAAACCGAGTATGAAAACACAAATTATTAAAAAAAACGTGTATAATTCGTATTTATTTATAAAAAATACCAATCAATTTTAAATTTGAATTCAAATGAAGCACTACATTAACCAATATACCAAAAACACTAAACTAAATTTCAAAAATATATAAATTAAAACAACACATATCAAAAACATTACATTTTCCAATATAATTAAATTTACAATTACATTAAACAAATTGTTAAATGAACAACATTCTAACTAAAAAACATGTAAATGTAACAAAAACTCAAGGT
>JARJHM010001473.1:0-25633 GCA_033356055.1 Carex pumila | reverse complement strand
GGACCATCCAATTTAAATCCATACTCATATTAAAGGTCCTGTGCATTATAGGTGTGGACCAAATTAGTCCGAATTCTAATCGCATGGTTTGGAGATTTACTCAAACAATACATTAATGCAAAGGATGCAGATTCATGTACAAGTCCATCAACACACTTACAAATTTATCTATTTATTTTAAAATTTTGAATTAATTTGAAAATAATATTAAGATTATCAATAAATATATCTAGAAGTGATCATCATTCATTACTACATTTGAGTAAAACTAGATTATAAACCATAACCAAATTGGCATCTTCTGCTATAAATTGATGGAACTTCGTTATTATTGTTTCCATGAGCCATTCAATAAAAGTCAAGTTCACGATACAATTTAAATATTTAAGCAGAAGATAATCTCCTTTTCA
Source organism: Carex pumila (assembly GCA_033356055.1). Lineage (NCBI taxonomy): Eukaryota > Viridiplantae > Streptophyta > Magnoliopsida > Poales > Cyperaceae > Carex > Carex pumila. The sequence goes on along the minus strand of JARJHM010001473.1, from coordinate 25,223 downwards.
ACACACAAATAATATTCATACTAGCTAGTATAAAAGTAGGTGTTGAATTTAAGTTAACTAATCATAGCCAATTTATTATTCTTAGAAAAATAAAAAATAAAAATCAAATTTTCAGCAAATAGATTGATTTTTTTTTTTTTTTTATTCTCTCTCTCTCCAAAATAGCAAGGACTGAACCAAAGTTTGGATCCAGGCACGAGATGACTAGTTGACCACAACTTTGATTCGTTCAACCCCTTTTGCACCAACACACACGTTTTGGATCACAAAAAACCCAGATTAGAGGGTGACCGGAACTGAATCCATATCCTCTGAGATATCTCAAACTTTGCGTGACTTAATCCTTACCGTTAATTAAATCTAACGGATCGGAATTGTTCTCCTCTTTAATGTCACTGCCCAAGCTGACCGGTTCTTTCTTCTCCCTCTGGGAGCTGAGTTGTATTTGCTTGGAAACGATTAAACCCTTTCTTTCTCGTGCATATCTCCGCCCTCCGCCTCCCTCTCTCTCTTCGTCGATACCTCTCCGATCGCTCTAAGTGCCCTCGCCTCTGACCGCTCTAAGCCCACCCTTTCTTACCAAAAGAAAAGAGAAAATCTAAGTCGCAACGCATCTCTCCGGCTCCCCTTCGCCTCCCTCTCCCTCCACTGTCGCGCTTTCCTCTGTCACACTCGGCGCCTCCAGTCGCTGGAGGAATCGCGTTGACCTCCCTTATCCTCTGTAGCTGCTCTTGCCTCTCTCTGTTGGATACGCTCCAGTCACAGGTATGGCATCTGCCCTTTCATTGCAAAAATAATAAATATACAGGGGACTCTTTAAATTCTAAACTTGATTTTATTCTATTTTATTGGTTTGAAACTCTAATGGTACCATATTTCATTTTTTTTGGCTTTTATTTGGTTTCAGGTATACAATAGGCATGGTTTGAGGCTGGTACATTGGTACATAGTTATGGTACCATATTTTTACCTTTTTAGTATAAACATCACAATTTAGTCCCTGGTTTTAGTTTTATTATGTTTTTATACAAAATAACATATTTTAGCTTGTAACAGTATGCTTTAAAAGGGTGATTTAGTTTGAAAATCATTGGGACAAGTAAATTAACACAACAACAATTAACTTAAAAGTGAACAATTTTTTTTTTCTTTTGTTCTATATTTAGAAACAAGGAAGCAATGGGAAAAGATGAGGTTTAGAACAGTCCTCAATTTCTAACCTTACTGCCTAAGAAATATAGTATGCATAAACGATTTGTTGTCACAGGAGAGGAAGTGGCCGTACCTTCGTTCGATGACGAGGGAAAGGGGCCTACGAAGAGGAAGAAGAGAGTCGTGCTGCTCCGTACTTTGCTTTGGCGGGAGAGCATGAGTTTTTGGCGGAGGGTTTATTTTTTGGTGTGAAGCGAAGAGAAATAGAGGAATTAGCCGGTCAGGATGTTAATTTTTTTGGGCAGCAAGTGAAAAAGATAATTGGTTCTGGTCCGTTCGATTATATGAATGGTAAGGATTAAGTCACGCAAAGTTTGAGATATCTCAGAGGACATGGATTCGACCGGAACTTTGGTTCGATACGCCCAGTTTTTGAAATCCATACATGTGAGGTGGGGGGAGGGGGTTAATAGCTGTTTCTGTCCACTCAGTTTTGAAATTTAGATATAGGGGATGACCGAATATATTGTTGGTACGTCTAGTTTTTGAAATCAGGTATAGTCTGTGGTGCATGGTGTGGTGATGTGAAAGGGGGAGATCCAATCAAAGTTTTGGTCATTTCATACCGAGTTTTTTAAAAATACTTAAATTTATTAATATTTTATTATAAATAATCAGTTGTTTGACAAAATTATATTTTTGTCCAAATCATAAGGAAATTTTACGGTTTTAATTAAAAATTCAAACTGTAAGATTTCCTTATGGTTTGAAATTTTTTTTTTCAAACCGTGAGATTTCCTTACGGTTTGAATTTTTTTTTTTTTTTTAGCCCAATTTTGCACCTCTGGTTAGCATATCAAAATACTTTTAAAAATCATACAAATTTACTGACATGCATTGTTGACTTCATAGAATAAGACTGTGAAGTTTCATACAAAATCTCAAAACAGATTGTGAGATATCGGCTCTCAAAAATTGCCCGAACTGCTGAAAGAGTGCTTTTGAGCCCAAATTTGCACCTCTGATTAACATATCAAAACACCTTCAAAAATCATCAAAATTTACTGACATGCATTCTTGACTTCATAGAATAATACTGTGAAGTTTCATACAAAATCTCAGAACATATCGTGAGATATCTGCTCTCACAAATTGCCCGAACTGCGGAAGGAGTGCTTCTGAGCCCAAATTTGCACCTCTGATGAACATAACAAAACATCTTCAAAAATCATGAAAATTTACTGACATGCATTCTTGCTTCAAAAATTCATGTCGGTAAATTTTTATGATTTTTGAAGGTGTTTTAATGTGTTAATCAGAGGTGCAAATTTGGGCTCAGAAGCACTCCTTCAGCAGTTCGGGCAATTTGTGAGAGCAGATATCTCACGATATATTTTGAGATTTTGTATGAAACTTCACAGTATTATTCTATGAAGTCAAGAATGAATGTCAGTAAATTTTGATGATTTTTGAAGGTGTTTTGATATGTTAATCAGAGGTGCAAATTTGGGCTCAAAAGCACTCTTTCAGCAGTTCGGGCAATTTTTGAGAGCCGATATCTTACAATCTGTTTTGAGATTTTGTATGAAACTTCACAGTCTTATTCTATGAAGTCAACAATGCATGTCAGTAAATTTTTATGATTTTTAAAAGTATTTTGATATGCTAACCAGAGGTGCAAAATTGGGCTCAGAAACACTCTTTCAGCAGTTCGGGCAATTTTTGAGAGCCGATATCTCACGATATGTTTTGAGATTTTGTATGAAACTTCACAGTATTATTCTATGAAGTCAACAATGCATGTCAGTAAATTTTCATGATTTTTAAAAGTGTTTTGATATGCTAACCAGAGGTGCAAAATTGGGCTAAAAAAAAAAAATTCAAACAGTAAGGAAATCTTACGGTTTGAATTTTACGGTTTGGGCAAAAATATAATTTTGCCAAACATCTGGTTATTTATAATAAAATATTAATAAATTTTGGTATTTTTAAAAAACTCGGCATTTCATAGTTGGATTGAAATTTTGATTTGTTCCTACTATATATTTTTGGAGAAAAAAAATCAATTTGTTTTCTGACAAAATATAATTATATTTTCTAAAAAAAAATTTGAACTACTTGTTTATTCACTTTTGAGGGACCATCGAGAAACTAATAGTTTTAGAATTTTCATCTACATTTATTTATTTATTTATTTATTTATTTATATATGAGAAAGGTTCAAATGCACCCTATCTTTCAAATTATTTTTTCTCCGTTTTCAAAGTCTAAATAGTCAATCTGAACCATTAGATGCGATCTATATATTAAGATGTGCTTGGAGACCAAATTTGACATTTTTTGGAATTTGTTTACTATTTATTAAACCACTTTGAAAATCGCTGATCCAATGATTCAGAAAATGTAAAATCAGCGATTTTGAAAGTGGCTTAATAAATAGTAAAAAAATTCTAAAAAATGTAAAATTTGGTCTCCAAGCACATCTTAATATATAGATCGCATCTAACGGTTCGGATTGACTATTCAATCTTTGAAAACGGAGAAAAAAGATTTGAAAGATAGGATGCATTTGAGTGCACTTGAACCCTCCTCTTTATATATATATATATAGAGAGAGAGAGAGACTAATGTGTATTCGTATGCATATGGTCTGATATGCATACGGTCTAAATTTGAAATTTCAAAATCCAAAATGTCGATCCGAACTGTTAATTTTGTTCTCCATATTAATATGTGCTTGGAGACCAAAATTTACATTTTTCTAAATTTTTTTGCTATTTATTAAGCAACTTTGAAAATTGTTGATCCAATGGTGGCTTAACAAAACAGTAAAATAGCAGTTATTGTTGGATCAGTAATTTTCAAAATGACTTAATAAATAGTAAAAAAATTCAAAATAATGTAAAATTTGATCTCCAAGCACATATTAATATGGAGAACAAGATGAACGGTTCGGATTGACGTTTTGAATTTTAAAATTTCAAATTTAGACTGTATGCATATCAGACCATATGCATACGAATGCACATTAGTCACTCTGTGTGTGTGTATATATATATAAACAAAAACATCAACGAACTTTCAAACTTGATACTTTTAAATTATAGACGGCAAACAAATTTGACTAAAATTTGACTAATCCATGGCCTTGGCGTGCCACTAATCTGTGCGTAAAGTCGTTCAAAACCAATTCATACGTAGCTATTAGTCTAGTCTAGTAAATCTAAATAAATGTTTTTACACTACAACAGAGTACAACACCCAGATACAAAACATGAAAGTTTATACCTGGCACTAGTTTAAACATTTTACCGGTCTTCCCTTATTCTTTTCTGTTGCTTCTTTTCATCTAACAATGGAAACTATCCTGTCAAATCTGGAATATTTTTTCATGGCATCCCTTCTCCTTTGGCGTCTCACCTCAGCCGATACCCCAAATATGGCGGATTGCGAGCCCAAACAGTGTGGAAACAGCACCATCAGCTATCCTTTCTGGATCAACGGCCAGCAATCATCCTACTGTGGCTACTCGGCGCTTGAGATCAGTTGCAGCAGCAGTGGCAAGCCTGCCCTTGTGCAGTCGTACGACAGCGCATACTACATCAAGCAACTCTTCTATGAGAATAACTCTGCTTTGCTTGGCGATAATATTGTTGATATAATCACGGGGAATTGTCCGCCTCCGGAATTCAATGTTTCCTTGAGTTTTGGTCCCTTTGTTATCAGCAGTACAAACAAGCTGATGAAGTTCTTTTGGAATTGTGCAACAACACCCGAATTTTCATCTGATTTCTATCCCTATTCCTGCGGTAATAACGAATCATATGTTCAGATTCAGAATTACACCCAAGGGGACTCTGAAGATAACAAGGCCAACTGCACCATCTCTACAGTGCCGTTTTTGGGATCGAATGGAGGGACGGTCAATCAATACTTGAGCCTTATGAAGGAAGGGTTTTTGGTGACATGGACCGTGACGAGTTGCACGGATTGCAAAGCAAGCAACGGCCAGTGCGGCTTCAATTCCTCAAACTCCATGTTCATGTGCATCTGCGCTAACGGTACATACGCAACGACTTGTCCTGACAACCCAAAACAAGGTAAAACAAAACTCTCACTACAGTTTTTCTTAAATATTATTTGGAGCATAACTGTCAATTTTAATCATTTAATCACATTAAATACAGTCAAAATTAAACAAATTTTACTTGTGCGGCGAGAATTTTAGTTATTTAAAAAAGAGAAAAGATAACGTCCTTCTGTGGACTATTGAAATTTTTGGAATGTTTATTTCACCAAAGTTAGTTAGTTACCTTGTTTTTCCGTATGGGTTTGTACGACTCCTCTCATGTCATTTCATACATCTGTTATTCTCAAGCTGGCATTTATGACCATCATGTTTATTTACAAAATTTCCAGTTATGGATTTCTTTTTCAAATTTGACTAAGAATTGTTTACATTCCCCACCAAGTCTCACCTACTCTAGCTTTCATCCAATGGTCCAGATCGGATGACTACAAATTAGTGCCAAAATATCAAATGACTACAAAGTCTATACATGACACTGACAGCGTTCTCTCTGTGTTACCACAAGTTTACCAGCATCAGCTGACTCGAAAAATAAAATTTATCATGTACAAATTTTCTTTTAGTTATGGAGTTCTCTAAATTTCAGTTATAATTGATCTCAATGTAAAATTGTCCTGCAAAAGACATCTCATTATAGACAGAATCAATTTTTTTGAAGATTAACGTAAAATGATTTGTCAGAAATCTTTCAAATGTACCTACCATGCTCGTAGCCCTGCTTCATTTTTTTATTTTTTATTTTTTTTTATGGTTAATGGTGCTTAGCCTACTAACAATTGTATTAAACAGAAATTTTTGTTTTTTACAAAGCACCGGGGATACCTGGTTTACCTTCATATTACTTCTAGATTGTACATAGAGCCACAATTAACTTGCAACTTGCAATAGAACCTTGCAAAATCACATCCCCCATCATTCTCCAACACCCGCCCCCCCCCAAATTGTACAGTCCTACTAAAATCGCACAAATTAACAAAAAGTATGCCATAGCTGCATTTCCAGAATCATTTCTTGCTCCGTGAAAAGAATCTCCTATTTCTCTGGCGCCATAGGGCCCATGATCAGGCAAACCAGACCGTATCCCACATCTCCCTCCCTGATTTCACAAATGACCTACCATGAATTTCCCATAATACACTTCAAGTGGTCGGTTTGAGGACACTGGCATTACGATGTTGTAGTGCGGTAAAAGCCCCTGTGAGAACCTTCTCGAAAGGAGCAATGCCAAAGTAGGTGATCTCTATTCTCCATCACATTACTATCGCAAATTAAGAAGGCACCCTGGGAGGCTGGGACCACCGGGCATCCCCTGTTTGTGTGCACCTGCTGTGTTAGCAACCTATCTTGTAACATATATAATCCACCCAAAGATCCTTATCTTTGTTGGTGTCTGCAGTTTCCACACTATGCGCCAGGAAGTACAATTGATACCTCTTTGATGGTTGAATCTGTAACCTGAGCTATCCGTGAACAAACCCGAGGTTGACCATCTCCAAATTAGAGTCCCTGACGACCCATCCAGTGTGGTAGAGCATGACATGATGCTTTCAGATTGTGCCATCATGATTTTAATTTCTAAATGTGCTTACTTTTAATATTGCAGGTTCAAAGGCACGCTTAGAAGCTGGACTTTTAGGTACTTTTTTTTTTTAACTTTGTTTTAATCCCACGAATATTATATACAGAGTTCAATTAATTATTGAATTGGAGAAGAAGTGAGATGCTAGTATTCAATTACAATTCACATGATTATACGAAATAATGTTATGAAGAAGTTATAATTCTAATGCAAACTCACAACTGTCAAATGATAGGAATAGAATGTCAGGATGATTAGTATATTGTATTATTTTCCATCACATATTACTGAATACCTGTGGTTTGCAATTCCTTATTTGCCTATTACTTATTTGAATTCTTAGGTTCTCTTGGTGGAGCATTTTTTCTTGTGATGGTGTTCCTGATTATTTTCAAGCTGCGAAGGAACTATAACACTCAAGAAAACATTGAAAAGCTATTGGAACAATATGGATCCCTTGCTCCAAGAAGATATAAATATTCAGAGCTAAAGAAAATTACACAATCTTTTCAAGACAAGCTGGGAAAGGGGGCTTTTGGCACCGTTTACAAAGGTAAACAACCTGATGGCCGCATGGTTGCCGTGAAATTTTTGCATAATTCTACAAGTAATGGAGAGGAATTTTTGAATGAGGTGGTTAGCATTGGTAGAACCTCTCATGTAAATGTTGTCAGCCTTCTTGGATTTTGTATCGAGGGATCCAAGCGTGCCCTTGTTTATGAGTACATGCCGAACAGGTCACTTGATATGTACATATACTCGGAAAAACCAAAAACAGTTCTTGGTTGGGAAAAGTTATATGACATAGCGATCGGCGTTGCACGAGGGCTGGAGTACTTGCACCGAGGGTGCAGTACTCATATTGTGCATTTTGATATCAAACCCCAAAATATTTTACTAGATGACGATTTTTGTCCCAAAATTGCCGACTTTGGTCTGGCAAAATTATGTCCACCAAAAGAAAGTGTACTCTCATCAATGGTTGATATGAGGGGCACGATAGGATTTATCGCTCCTGAAGTCTTCTCCAGGGGTGTTGGTGTGGTTTCAACAAAGTCCGATGTTTATAGCTATGGCATGATGCTTTTGGAAATGGTTGGAGGAAGAAAGAACATGAAACAAAGTGTTCGGAATTCCAGTGAAATGTACTTTCCTCACTGGATTTATGATCGTGTCGCTGAAGGCAGCAGAATTGAAGCATGTGATGTGACAAACGAAACTGAAGAAATGGCGAGAAAGATGGCTTTGGTTGGGTTTTGGTGTACACAAACAATCCCAGCTAATCGGCCATCGATGGGCAGAGTAGTTGAAATGTTGGAAAGAAGTTTGAGTGAATTGGAACTTCCCCCGAAACCCTACCTTTCTTCTCCTCCTTGCCAGTCCATGGAGTTGGATCCAAACTCGCTGCAATCAGTGGATGCCATATCAGTGCAATCAATGGATAGTACTACACCTTTATCTAATTCAGAGCCATCCAATGGTGTGAGATAATCGGCATTTAGTTTTATTTTGCTGTTAGCATTTATATGATCCAAATCCAAGAATGCCCTGTTCGACGCAGAGCGTGTATCCTTGGTGTATCAATAGATGAGCGAAGCTAGGGTGTGATGTGATCACCAAGAGGATTTGGTGAGCACAACTCTGAAAGTATATCGGATGAACTTCAAACGCCGAATCCAAACCGTTGAAATCTATGCACTTCTTGAGTGATGCATGTATATGCAAAATTTTGAAAGTTTTGAGTTTATTTGCTACAAGGTCAAGTGATTAAAGAAATGATAAAAATTAAATATATAAAACAACTTATAAATTAACATATAAAAGTTTATTTCTTTTACCACTTGATATTGTAGCAAATAAACTCTAAACCTTCAAAATTTGTATATACATGCTCACTAATGAAATACATAAATTTCAACGGTTTGAATTTAATATTTAAAATCAATCTGATGTGTTTTTAGAGTTGTGCTCATCAAACTTTCTTGATAAGTACATTACACCCTAACTTTGTTCTCAATAGATAGTATTATACTCACAATAGATTAATTTATGTTAAGAATGTTCTTCCATTATTACAGAACTCTGTGACTCATGTCACCTATTACCTTTTTTCTTTTTTTTTAAAGTGCCCTGTACTCCGGTTCCGGCATATTTACACGTCTTTCACGGAAGCCGAACATGCATCTCCGTAGAGAGATGGGCTCTGTAACTATGACATCTTAAATCAGGCTTTGATTCTTTCATTATAAATTTCGACGAGTGACGGATGGAATCATCAATTTCCCAGGGATTAGCTTAAACTTTCAAATGCTCAAGGAAAGGAAATATTACAAAAGCACATTGAATTCATTGGATTCTAATTTGGTTCATAAAAAAAATTAGGTCCTGTGTTAGTTAGATTAGACATTTCAGATTACTAATTAACTAAGTAGCTAATCAAGCTATGCCATTTTCATGCTCAGCTGCTGGCCTGCTGTGATTAATGTTGAACGCCTGATCTAAAAATAAAAATGTAAAGCCCATTTAAGGAAAAAGGACGTCATTTTCAAGCCCATGCACAGATGCACTGCCTTACCTTTTGCATAATGTCAGGCCTAGTTTGACACAGTATTTTATTGTTGCCGATGTAAAATTTGAAAACGTTTAGAACTTCCTGCAAACTTCCTCTGTCAGTCTCGTCAAAACATGTGTAGCCGTGTAGGTCACGTAACATGACTCGCATATCGCGTGAAGTTCTTCTATTTGATTGAAAATGGTATGTCATGATAAGTCATGCAAATTGACTCGATCATGCCACGTTACGTGACATAACATAATCAATTTTATGATATTGTTTCCTTAATTGTAATCTATTTATAGTTTTTCTTAGTTTTAGTATATATTTTTTTTATGAATTAACAAAAAAAATTATTATGACTAATTATGTTATATTTGATCATACGGTAACATAATTGTTATCCACTATTTAAGTCACAATCACGTGAAACTATTTTTTAATTACATGACCTGACGTGACCAGTCTAAGTTTTTCATTCACTATCTTCGCTGACGATCATTTTTCTCCAATAAGTTTTTTTGGGTATCTTTAGTGGCGTCAATTTTGCTGTCAACCAAGTAGTGTTGAGAACTGAATTTTATTGGGTTAAAAGTGTCCTTTTAAAAGTTTCTTGTGGACAGATGATCCGAAGGAAGTGTATATATATACTTTACTCTTATTAAGTTAGTAACATTAATTTTATTTAATATCAGTCTCATCTTAGAGATTTTGGTGACTCTCCCATATGATTATTTATATAACTTCAAACTCCATTGTTTTACAAACATATTAACAGTTAAATTAGTTTGAATTGGCATATGTCCAATTTATGATCATTATTTAGACACACGTAACAAGTTTTTTAGAAAGATAATCATATATAGCCATACATAATACATTTTTTTAAAGAATACCCCAAATTATTATTTTTTTTTCCAATTCTCGGTGACAGTCTGGATTTTCTATAACAGATTTTTTTTGGACTAAAATATATTTTCAAGGAATGAACTGAACGAATTTCTAGCATTGTTCATTAGATAATAAGTTTCCTTTAAAAAGAGAAAGAAATAACAGCCAATTATATTTCCAAACTTGTATTCTGACAGCTAAATTTCCTTCCTCAAAAGTCAGTTTCACAATTGTAATTCTTATTCATTCAGACCGCCACATCATATGACTGGAAAAAAAAGGAATGAGCTCTCTCCTAGAGTTCTTCAAACCCATACGTTTCACTCAATTTTTTTTTTTTTTTTTTTTAATTCAAACCCGCACGTATCATTTCATTGAACTAGTTAAGAGGATTACCTTCTAGCAATCTAAAAGAGTACCATTACAACTAATCCTAAAGATACTGGTAACAAAGACTTCAAAAGTACCAGTACAACTAATTCCTAAAGATCCTGGTAAAGAAAGAAAATTACAGGGGCCTGAATAAGGCCTTCATAAGAAGAGTGGTCCCTGTTCTAAAATGCTCGAGTACAATTAATTAGGATTTGCATGATAGAAGTATACCGGATTGAGCTTCTTGGCTATCTGAAACTCCAGTAGCACTGTGTCAGGTAAGAGGCCGCTAAAGTACTGGCCTGTTTGTCTTGCCAAATTTGCCAGTGTGTGCACCTGCTGGAGAGCCTTCCTTACGTGACATAAGAATAGGGTGGTTGTGTTCTTTATGTCCTGGTACAGCCTTGTGCATTGTGCCACCTTCTGTGCCGCTTGCCAGGAGGGCAGGGTCCTCTATGCAATTTCTCCTTGCAGCATCTACAAGCACTTTGCAATCCAAGGTGATCATTCTTTTTGCCTCATTTACCTGCATGCTTTGTGCCTGTATGATCTTGAGTCCATGCCATAGTGCCTCTGCATGCAGTGGGTCCCATGCCGTGGTTGAGTTGTGTACCACGGTGAGGACCGTACCAGTTTGATCGAAGATTGCTATCCTAACTCCAGTTTTTGTCATAGTATCCCATGAGGCATCTGGGAGGATCACTGTGGTATGCCCTGCTATGTTTATGTTGTGAATGTCAGCATTCCTTGGTAGTGGTGCAGTTTCCTTGTTCATTATCTTCATTGATTTGGCCCAAGCTATGATTGCGAGTGGTGTTGCCTTTTTTGTGAGACGTCTCTGAGTTGAATTCAGTATACAACAGTTTCACTTTGACACATTATCTCTGCTTCTCATCTTCCCTACTAGTTAACCCAAAGCTGCACTATCAAACAAGTGAATGTATTACACCTATGACCTATGCATCTCAAATTAAAATCTCAACATCACAGATTGTATCTCACTAACTTGAAAGATAATTTATTGCCTTTTTTGCATCTCCAATTTCATCTTATTTATACCAATTAGATGGTGGGTGGTGACTAACTTGTAAAACGTCAATTCTAGATGCACCCAATAGGAGATAGAAGTCAATTTTTCTATTTATAAATAAATGAGAAGTCAATTATACAAGGCAATTGCATTCTTCAGAGCTGTACCATCTTTAAGCTCCATTACTACTAATCTTTGTTATGCTAGAAATCAATTGTTGGCCAATAACCTCCTCCAACTTTCTAAGAAATTGATTCCCACTCTCTCTGGGAAGAGTTTGAACCTCTGATCTTGTAGCAACAATTACAAAATTTTCATTCTCTTCGACATCTATTTTGTACAGCTCTACAAACACGTCACTAAGGACACCGACCAAGTGCCTATAAAAGGATCCACTGTCTAAAGGAGGAATCACATTCATTACTAAAACACCGTTCTTACATAGGATTGATTTCACAGCTAGAAGAATATCTTTCTCAATAAATTCCAATGGAGGTGCACTCACCCCGCTAATCACATCTCCAGAGTCCAAATCAACCATAATTGCATCGTAACTTGAAGGAGGTTCCTCCAGGCTTCTGTTGCTGCTTCCTTTCTCTCGTGCATATCTTTTGATTGTTTTAATACCATCACCAATGTTGATATGAAGGAACTCATCTCCAACCAATCCAAAATGCTTTTTAGCTACTTCTAGCACAAATGAATCAGTCTCCAGTCCATGTACATCAAATCCCAATCGGGTCCTCAAGCACATCAGCAAAGCACCACCACCGACTCCAACACAGAGACAACTCGGCATGATCTCACACGCAACTTTCTCGTCTACTACATTGGTAATGAGAGAGAGACCAGCAACCATTGGTGCGAGATAAGGCTGCACCAACGACCCGAGCTCGACCTGAAACGACCTGGATTTCAACACTGCCAACAAATCAGAAGTAGAACAAGAAGAAACAACCAAATCAGGTATCAGGCGAACTTGGGTCTGAATTAAATAAGGCATCCTCTTGAATCGAAGCCTTCGGCGAATCTCACAGGAATTAAACTGTTGAATAACAACATCCTCTATAATCATCTCTCCAACAGAAGGTCCTTCAAGCACCTCCACAGGCAACATGTGGAGAGCATCATCCTCAAAGGAGAGAAATGGCACTTGAGGTATGTAGCCTTGATCAAATGCCGATTTGGGGGAAAGAGCAAGTAGAAGAGGAACGAGAGAATCCTGAATTGGATCAGGATCCGTATCGGGTAGGGGACTTAAGCGGGTATAGGTTTTGGGGAAGGAGCAAGGGAGGGAACCGATAAGGACAAGACGGTAGAATGGAGGGGATGATGAGGAGAGGAGCAACTGGAGGTGTCCGGCCTCGGTGGAGAAAATCCAGTCGTGCTCACGGCCAGGTGGGACCAGCATGACAGCGGTCTGAGACTGGGGAGGCTGCAGTTGGGGAGGGGAGACGGGTGAATCGAGCACAGCGATGCGAAGCGGATCAGAGTAGTGATTTGGCGGGTTTGGGTTTGGGAAGGTGAAGCACTGGAAGCGGCAAGGAAAGAGTTCAGAGAAGTCCATGCTTGCCTCCATCGCCTCAAAGCTAAACTATCACAAGTTCGAGGAGGGCTCCAATGCATCAAAAGTTGCAATTTGTTGGGTGTACCCGAATAGAGCTAGGGTGGTTTTTAAGTTGTTAACTTAAGTCTAAAATCTGTTAAATTGATTTTAAATAACAAATTTAAATTGTAAAAATTTGTCTATCTTACAAATAATGTATCTAGATATAAAATTTTTTAATATTTGAATTAATTTAATATAAAATTAAGTGGTCAAAAAACGTTAAAAAAATAAATGGATCAAAATTAATTTATTAAGCTTCTAATTTTATCTTGATTTTATATTAAATTAATCTGAATGTTTAAAGTTTTTACATGTAGACGCATTACTCGTAAGATAAACAAATCTTAATAATTCAAATTTATCATTTAAATTCAATTTAACTAATTTTAAACTTGAATTCATGAAAAAATTTGATGAACTTAAAGAACCCCAAAGTTCTACTCTTAGAACCCGAGTGCATAAGTTCATAAATTGAAATTAATCTTACGGACTTGGCTACGGTGCTATGGGTTGTATAGAGGTCTCTCGTGCTACGGCTTAATATTCAACTTTTCAAAATCCAAACGGTCAATCCGAACCGTTCATCTGATTCTCTATATTAATATGTGTTTGGAGATCAAATTTTACATTTTTTGAAAAATTTTTACTATTTTTTTAGATTTATTGAAAATCACTGTTTTTCAGACAAATCTGGACCATAAAAAACAGCGATATTCAATAAATCTAAAAAAATAGTAAAAAATGTCCAAAAAATGTAAAATTTGATCTCCAAACACATATTAATATGGAGAATAAGATGAACGGTTTGGATCGACCGTTTAAATTTTAAAAAGTTGAATATTGAGCCGTAGCACGGGAGACCTCTAGACAACCCATAGCATATTAGCCTAATACCGTACCTTTCGTGGAGACTTGTTGTGGTGGGCCTATGGGCCGGTCAGGTAATAAGAAACCCAGTAGCATCATTTTCACCAATACTTTCCACTGGAAAAGGCTGTCTACTGAATGACCCAGATGGGCCCAAGATACAGAGTAGGCAAATAAATAAAGGCCCAACAATCACTTCACATATCATATCTTGTTAGTTGTTATCGATCCAATCATCCAACAGTGAAAATTAATTTAATTCACCCAGCTGTTGAACATATATATATTCTCCTTTCTAGCACCGTCTCATGAACAATTTGATTATGACTAGTTTTTATCGTTTACCACGAGCATCAGGTCTTTTTGTATAGTATATTGAATTATTCAGCTACAACTGACGAATATCTTTGGAGCACTTATAAAATATCTTCCCTGCGTATCTTTCAGAGTTTACTTCACAGTCAATGGTAGGATGGATGTGATGTAAAGATATAATAAGTAGTGGTAAAGACTTGTACTTGACGAGAAGAAAAAACCTTGACTAAGTCAACTAACTTTTAAGTCCAAAGAAAAATTGTGTTTACAATAACATGGAATTTTTCACCAGCCAAAGTTACCTACCAGTGTACAAGTTATTCTATCTTTGAGAAATATTCCCTTCTGAAATGAAATTGGGGGCCTTATGTTGTTGTTATTATTTTCTAATGAATTCTACCCTAGATTTCGATCAATGCATACCAGGTGCTCGATCATTTGCTTCTGAAAGAGCATACTAGCTGACTCCAACATTTCCCCCCACCATCCACCTTGTACTCAACCAGCATGTTTCCTACCACTGTTGAGTTTTGAACACGGCCGTCTGTTGCTCTTTCTCTACCTTGACAATCCCTTTACACACTTTATCACATGCTTACATAGGTGTTTGTTGAAATGCCTAAAAGAGCCTCTTCTTTCTGGGCTTACGTTAACCAGTTTGGTGCTGCAAGACAAAAACTAAGTGATGTACTCCTGGACGGGCCTCACTTTCTATGGGGGCATATCAAAGGATTTGTTTATACTTAGCTTTCTTCATACATCTCTTCTCAGCTGCCACGAAACAAATGCGGTTCCACTATCATCATCACTGTATATTATGTAGCCCTCTTGTTAGGTATTTCTCAATGAAGACTGGTATCAAATATCCCTTCAATTGAATACGAAAAGAAAATTAAACCGAAAGATTTCAAATATTCAACTGATTTAGTGCTTCTAAAGGCCCGGTCATATTAAACTCAGTTACTCTCTTCTGATATAAACACTTCTTCATAAATCTTCTGTCTGGGGTATTCTAAAGCCTTATCTTATCTCTACTCCATTAGCATGTTTTGTTCGGTCAACTGTGAAGTCAACTTTATAAAAAGCTTTCAAATTAACCGAAAGTGATGTTACAGTGATGTTACAAGCTGCTTCTTTCCAAGATTTTCTAAACCCGTATCTTTTTTGTATTCCCATTAGCTTTTTTTGTTAGTTAACTGTGAAATCATATATTTTTTTTCTTTTGAGGAAAGATATGGGTCGTGCCCGTAACTGTGAAGTCAATTTTAAGAAAGGCTTTCACACCGAAAGAAACGTGGCCGAACGTTTCTCTTTTGAATTGTTTTGGAAAAATCAATTTGATGGTAGTTTCCTGATGTTGACAGGAGAAGACTTTGACCCAGTCAACTGTCCTTTATGTCATGTCTTATTAAATATTGACAATGACTTTGCTTTTTCATTGGTTGAATCCCCTTTTAGATAATTAGAAGTCCTAAAGGCTCTTTATGATCAGTTGGCCATATATTAGATATTTTCAGAGAAAGATGCAGCATGTATATACTTGCCTTCCACTTGGCTATAGTTCTCTTTAGTTTAGAGGAGCTGCTGAGAGGAAGCTTGCGAGAAACTTCCCCTTTTCTTTGGAAATCACATATGACAGTAGAGATAGTCTTTAGATCTTTTACTTTTCCAGAGAAATTTTATTTTTGAAGGTCATGAGTTCCAGGAATAGCATGCGGCCACTTTAGCATGTTTTATGGCCTTTCCTTCTTCATCTTTTAAAGAACATTTTTTTTTCTTTTTTGTGCTTGATTTTTTATGTCTCTCTCATTTATCTATCTTGCTTCACTGTTCTTCCTTCACCCCTGCTTATCTAGCTTATGCCCGCTACCGCTGCCACCATATAAACTACCATGTAATACATCTATTGAGATAAAATCTCCTTTCTTCGTCATAAATAAGACAAACGAATTTTGTGACAGTGCAATAAATATCAAGTGCTATGATGATTCTCCTCCTTTACGAGTCAATCCATTTCACACGCCAAACGTCTGGTTTTCTTTGGAAAACATTCTGTACTCCCCAAATAAGTTAATAGTCAGCGATCCAACACTTGAAGATGAATTGAATTCATCCAGCTGTGGGAACCTCAAATTCTCCTTCCTAACACCCTCTCCTGAACCCTTTGATTATAACCTGTTTTTGTCTCTTAGTACAAACATCAAGTCCTTTTGTGGTTCTCCAAATCTTTCCTCTCAAAACCAAATCTTCGGTAAAGAGTATACCTTGAACTATTCTGCTGCGACTGGAGAACATCTTCCTAGTAACTGTTCTAGGAAAATTCCAAATGCGTCTTTTGAATGGAGGTTTTCATTTGATGAGAATGGGATTTTGAGTCTCTTGTCAGCTAAATATACCTATAACATTCTATCTCAGCAAGGATGCTACAGTCAAAGCATAGTCGGAGGCAATAAAGGTTAGTGGCTCACAGCAGAAAGACCATTTTAAATTGTTCTTTAATTTGTTTCGTTTTTCATGCAAGCTCATAATATGTTTCCAATTCATACTACTTCCGTTTATTTTTTTCTTCTGGTTTGTAGCACATCTCTCACACTAATGTACTCTGGAAATTGCAGATTCCAGTACTAATCATTCTCCACTAATTGATCTCGATTGTGTTTATTATTAGTTTAACTAGTTCTTCTTTAAGCTGCTTAGATACCTGCTTCTTTTTCCTCTTTTGGTTAATAAAGCAAGCCTGAGACTAAATTTACTCTTCAATTTTTCATGCTCATGTGCTCATTATTCTATATTGACCTCTATTTTTGCTTCTTTGCGCTGCAGGGAAAATGGTCAGAGCAAAAAGACAAGATGTCATTATAATTTGTAAGATATTATTTAGCTTGCATCCTCTCTGTTCATTCCATTTTATTAGCATGTAAGATATTATTCATGCTCATGTGCTCAGTTAATCAGATATGGCTCCAAAAATTCTGGAAGAAACTTCATTTCATAATTCAGCAATATTAGGTTAAATTTACTTCTGTCCCCGAGCTTCATCTTACAGTCCACTATAGAAAAGAAATGTCAAAGCAAAAAAGAATGAAGAAAGTAGCATAATAGAAAATTAAAGTTTTTTTTTATTACCTGATTTGTACTGTTCTGAATTAATAAGGCCAGCGCTAATGCTTGCAAGTATCCATTATTCTCTTGCTACTCCTTTTCTTAATAACCTCTCAATCGTTGTTGAACCATGATAATTTTTCCATTTCTCAAGAATAGTTTCGTAATAATCTATTTGTTTTCCCTTGTTTCTTTTATTCCCCATGTTTGTCGAACCTATATTATCTGATATGAAACCTAAATTATTTGTTTAAAGTGAAATTGATACTAGCAGTAGAACTTTTTAAGTATAAATAATATATATCAGCTGTCAGACCAGTATCCTAGCCATTATCTCTGTGTTGAGGTTCTAATATAGAATATCCCAACATGCTCCCATTAAGATCCAGCTAAAAATATATTCTAACTTGGTAGTGGAAGTTAATTTTTTAATAAGAGAACTAGTGGAAGGTAATTTAAATTAATATATTATCTATTAGTGACTTCATTGTGTAATTTATTCTAAAGTGACCATCTTACTATTTATATTTCTCTTCTGTTTACAATAAATCTGTTAGTTTCTAAAATTAATTAAAAATATTTGCACTCTATAGTTTGTAATGTGTATACATACTGATTACTTGTATTTGTTGTTAATGTAGGTACAGCAGTAATACCGTTAGCATTCATTGTAGCGTGTCTTATTTTGATTTTAAAGCTTCAAAGTTTCAAAAAATGTGCCGAACGCATTTTATCAGGCAAAAACAGACCTCAAGGAAATATTGAAATGCTCTTAGAAAAATATGGATCATTTGCACCAAGAAGATACAAATATGCAGAGGTAAAGAAAATTACATGCTTGTTTCAAGATACACTAGGTAAAGGAGGTTTTGGCACCGTATACAGGGGAAGACTGCAGGATGGCCGTTTGGTTGCTGTCAAAATTTTGCACAAGTCTTCAAGTGATAGAGAGGAGATTTTGAATGAGATCCTGAGCATTGGCAGAACTTCTCATGTTAATGTTGTCAATCTAGTAGGCTTTTGCATTGAAGGCTCCAAGCATGCTCTAATTTATGAATACATGCCAAATGGATCACTAGACAATTATATATACTCTGAAAATTCAAAAACAGTTCTTGGTTGGGAGAAGCTATATGAAATAGCAATTGGTATTGCAAGAGGTTTAGAGTATTTACACCGAGGTTGTAATGCACGTATTGTGCATTTTGATATAAAGCCTCAGAACATTCTGTTAGATGAAGATTTCAATCCAAAAATTGCAGATTTTGGTTTGGCAAAATTGTGTCCACCAAAAGAAAGCATTCTTTCCATGGCTGAGATGAGGGGAACCACTGGATACATTGCTCCTGAAGTCTTCTCTCGAAGCTTTGGGGTTGTTTCAACAAAATCTGATGTATACAGCTATGGAATGGTGCTGTTGGAGATGGTAGGAGGAAGAAAGAATGCAAAACCAAGTGCTGAAAATTCAAGCCGAGAGTACTTTCCACATTGGCTTTATGATCGTCTTGTTGAAGGCAGTCCGATACAAGCTTGTGATGCATCAATCAATACTGAAGAAATTGCAACGAAGATGGGCATGATTGGTTTGTGGTGCACACAAACATCTCCGGCCAATCGACCCTCAATGAACAGAGTCATGGACATGCTAGAGAAAAGTTTGCACGATTTGAAAATGCCACCAAAACCTTACCTGTGTTCTGCCCCTCATTTCACCATATCATCAGATACTTGCATACTCTAAGTTTGGTTTAAAGTGCAAGCATATAATGCACCAAGGATTTATATATTTGTACCCTCAACTATCAATTCGGACTTCGGAGTCTGATTCCGACTATGTATTTATTTCGGCTAACTCACTGTATATCACTGTACGGGTGACAGCTCATTTGTAGGGGAGTCAACGAAACCCTTTAACTGTTTATACGATATGTAACGTATTGGATGAAGTATGGATAAAAATATTTTCTCGTTAACTTCGTGGATATGAATATGGGTAAAAAAAATATTTCGTTAGCTTATCAGATAATGGCACAGGCCGTATCCGTTATCCTATATAGTTTAATTGATAAATATTATATTATATATGACAATCTTTTATATATAATGCACAACTATATAATTTTATATTATTATAATTAGATTGATTTAAATAATTTGTTGTAGCAATATATGACAAAATTGATTTATTTAATATTTTTTAAAACGCAGCCCGTGTCTCTCTCACTTAACATTACAGATCGACCTCAGATAAATAACCAATCAACGGAAGGTGTCGGCTTTCTCACACAACCGATAGTAGGTCCCATAAAAGGACTTTTGGTTTAGGTGCGGTGTGTTCAGTGCATTGTTGTAAAAAACGTTCGTTTAAGCTGAAATCGGCCCATTAGTCGTTGGTTGTAACCAAATTATTATGGATTTTTTTGACTAATTGATCAATTATTTTTCATTATTTTTTATTAATCACTTAGTGGTACCTTGTCCGTCCGACGACTGTATATCGTTATTTACAACACTGGTTCAGTGTGAAACATTACCAATTCTTGGTTTCATCCTGGGCACAGTTCATGAAAACCGTTCATTGATTTATATAGTTTGGTGCATGTGCTCCACACTTAAACGAATTGAAAAATCATCCTCTCTCAGAAATATCAATAAATCCGAGTGAAAATTCAAGAAAATGAGAAATGCCAAGGAAAGAAAGGGAAAGGTCAAATTGGGCGCCAAAATCAAATTCCTTATGTATGGAAAAAGGTAGAGATGA
Source organism: Carex pumila (assembly GCA_033356055.1). Classification (NCBI taxonomy): domain Eukaryota; kingdom Viridiplantae; phylum Streptophyta; class Magnoliopsida; order Poales; family Cyperaceae; genus Carex; species Carex pumila. The sequence goes on along the minus strand of JARJHM010001473.1, from coordinate 4,901 downwards.
GGAGAAGAGATTTGGAGCGTCAATTTAGATCTTGGTCATCAAAGAAGATAGAAAGCTGGTGGGTTCTTCGGAGTTGACTTGGTCAACTAATCAATTTCGAGGTGAAAGTTAAAACCGAGTTCGAGTTGACTTGGTCAACTGACCAGTGGGCATATTCAGGATTTGAGTCAAGAGTAGACAAAAATTGAGTTCAAGTTCAAATAAACTAACAGGTTCAGATTCGAGTTCGGGTTTAAGATAAAATTTCACGAATATTACTTTGTATGAACATAATTTATGAAATTTAAACAAGCATTCCTTGTAAAAATAAAAGCCTCAAAATTTTAAAATTATAACTATCATAGACAAACTTTTTTGGATTTTGTCATTATACAGTCATACTGGAATGCACAGATATTTTGGTCCCAAAAGTACCGAGAAGGGGGGGGAGTAAATAGGGTCTTTTTTTTTAATTTAATCTAAATTAAGTTAACTAGCATGTCTATAAGTTATTTTTGACAGAAATTTGAATAACTTCAATCTAAACTAATAAGTATGAAAGTAAATAAAATAGTTTAGAGATACTTGACATGAGAATTGTTTACAGAGTTCGGCACTAACATCTACGTCTCCGAGGCCCGTGACCTTCGAGATGACGCGTCTTTCTTTACCCAGTGAGAAAGAAAGTATAAGGTAGAACCGATGAGTCCTTACAAAGATTATGGGAAGTCACACGGTCCGAACACGCAAATGGCTTAAGAAGAGCTAAAGGCTCAAGATAACAATGTGAGCAACAAAAGCTCTAGTGTTTGTAGTAAATAAAGATCTTTCACAAATTATTCTAATTCTTGAAGTTAATTGAGTATAGTGGAGAATATTTTCGGTTGTTGAATGAGTATTGAAGTTTCAAGATCAAACAACCATGGTGGCTCTCTTTTTGGATTGAGAAGAAGAAGTTTGATGGCTGGAGCACATCCAGAAAACCTAATATTTTCTTTTATATATAGGGAGAGAAGCAAATCTAGTTTTATAGATATTTTCATATCTGATGCCTATCTTCCACAGCACATAGTGACTCATCACTTCATAATTTGAAGAAAGTTAAAATATAAAAGTTGTAGATCTCAGTTTTCTGGAAATTTTAAGTTTTGATTCACTAAAATCAGAGCTCGTATGACCAAACGGAGGTCAAAATATGAATGGTGTGCAGGCTGCTGGATTTATTCCGTTATAACGGTCGGAGCCATTGTGTAATGGAAAAATTCATTTCCGAAGTCCAATTTTCTGGCAAAACTCCAGTGGCTGACCGTTGTGGCACCATCACTACGCCTATAACCCATTACAATGGTCATCAACCGTTGTGGAACTTCAATAATCTTCAAATAGGCGTATCTTGGCGCTGAGTGTCAGATTTCGACATATGACCACTTTTCGAAAAGCTTGTGAAGAGTAGATATTGATTTTGAATTCTTAGCATTCATTAGAATAATGATGCAGTCAGTTATCTCAAGGACAAAGAAAACAATCTCAACAGTCTTGTTGCAATTCTAAATCTTATGAACCTGTATATATCTCAACTCAAAGAAATTGTTAAATTCAATAAATATATGTTTTGAAAATTTAGTCAAACAAACAAGTATATTATAACACAATCCAACATATATATGCACAGTATCATGCATAGATATATGTAACACTCTTATACCAGAGTATCGCATATTTAATTATGAAAATTAGATTTACAAACGTAGTAAAAATAGAAAAGGTACCATTGGTAGACATATCATGGGTTTTGTGAAGAACAAATATCCCATCTCCAAAGATGTAAGCTTTTTTCAACCCTTTCTTCTTCCCTATGAAGCATCGGATAATTATGCTAGAAGAAAGCGCAAAGGTTATCCTTTAACTCTAAGGCAAAACTGGAGAAGAGGAATCAAGAGAAGAGGGGTGGTGTTTCTTCTTCTCTGTGCATTTCACATTTCTTCTCCATGTTTCCAGATCATCGATCGCCTGAGAATCGCCAGATTCGCCAAGGGTTTATTCACACGTATCTTTTTGGACAAACGAGTTGAATTCTGTTTAGTTGGTTTGGGTTTAGAGTGAATTGGTTTTGAGTTGGGGTCAATTGGATAGGGTTTGAGTGAGGATTATAGGATATAAACAAGGGTAGGCAAAGCCAATTCCAAGGATAGACAAAGTTAAAAATTTATTCTATATTTATTAAAAAAATTAAATTCAGGGGTAGACAATTGACTACCCTTGATGTACATTAACTCCGTCACTGATCATAACGCTCATACGACTTTGTTTTACTACTCAATTGGACTCGAAAGTCGAAACAATACCTATTAACAGGAACACAAAATGGCACCCGATCAACTCGAGTCAGGTCAAACCAGTCAAGTAGAATAGAAGGGGTTTAAATTATTTTATACTTTTTATTTTATTAGTATTTTGTGTCTATTTCTAACTGAAATTCTAGATCCACTTGAGATAAGGAAAGTTTTCTAATAAATAGGATAAAATGAGGGGCCAACAGACCCGCCTGAGTTGGTCCTCAATGCCAGGTAGTGGATTGAATTCGGGTAGGGTACGGGTACCTCGGGTACGGGTAGGGCGGGTAGTCGGGTAGGGCGGGTACGGGTAGGGCGGGTAGTCGGGTAGGCGGGTACGGGTAGGTCGGGTACGGTTTTAAAAAAGTGTACCCTACCCGTTTCAAACCCGTGCCCGTCCCGGGTAACGGGTACGGGTACCTCGGGTACGGGTACTCGGGTAGGGCGGGTAGGGTACGGGTATTTTTTTTTTCTTTCTGTTTTTCTTTTGGTTTTTTTTTTCTGTTTTTTTCTTCTGTTTTTTTTTTCTTTTTTTTAGTTTTTTTTTTCTGTTTTGTTTTTCCGTTTTTTATTTTTTTTCTGTTTTGTTTAATATTTTTTTTCTGTTTTTTTAGTTTTTTTTCTGTTTTGTTTTTCCTTTTTTTTTCTGTTTTGTTTAATGTTTTTTTTTTCTGTTTTTTTAGTTTTTTTTCTGTTTTGTTTTCCATTTTTTTTATTTTTTTTCTGTTTTGTTTAATGTTTTTTTTCTGTTTTTTTTTTTGTTTTTCGTTTTTTTTACAGTGTCGTACGAATATTATTACATGTTTATAATTCGATTTTTATAATATGAATAGTTCGATATCAAATAGAGTATATATAAACATGAAATTATCAAGTCGCAACTTTATAATTTATAAATGAATAAAATTTGTACCTTATATATAAAAATTATTCGTGCGAAAATTTGTATATTTATACGGCTAAGTACAAATATATTTATTTATTTCTTTAAGCAAGTCATTTTATTTTATTTTCAAATTCTCATTCTAATTAAAACAATAAAATATAAATAAAAATATCTTAAATTAATTTATTACATTAAAAATAATTATGAATAATTTAAAAACAATAGATTAAAAAATAAAAGTTACCCTCCTCCTTTATTCCGGGCTTGGGACCGGCTATGTAAAATAACATAGGCGGAGTTCTAACTTTTTTTTTATTAGTAATTGTTCTTTAAAATGAATAATTTAAAAACTAATTGAAATGTTTAGAAATTATAATTTTAAAAATACCCATAAATATTAAAAGAGGTTAGAAAATTATACCGACACTACCTATCTAGTAGTTTGGATTCATATACCATTGTTCGCTTTCTTCCGCACCGTCTGAATCTGAATTAGCTTGGGGCTGCGGCTCGGTAACACTTTCTTCAGTATCAGCTGCGGATGATGATTCTTGATCTTGATGTTGGTTGCGCTCGTCAGCCTTAATCCAATCTTTCAAGCACACAAGTCTCTCAAAAACATGTGGACCCAATTTACTGCGTTTGTCGGAGAGGATCCTGTTCGCCGAACTAAAACAACTTTCTGAAGGGACGGTTGACACGGGTACGGCAAAGACGTCGCGGGCCATCATCGCCAGTGTTGGATAAGACCTTTGATTCCTCTTCCACCACGTCATGATGTCAACGTTTTCATTTTCGTTGCGCATATTTAAATAGCTCACTAACTCGTTTGTGGATGCGTGCGGTTCGCTATCTAACTGAAAATCTGCTAACAATCCACTACTGCTAGTGCTCCTGAAATTGGAACTATTAAAAAATAAATAAAAAATTAGTGGACAAATAATGCAGATATTATAAATAATAAAGATTAAAAGCATAATGTATATTTATTCATACCTAGGACCAGCCCGGGACGAAGAGGGGTTTTGGTTGCCACTAATTCTTGAGTTGTATATGTTAAACATCTCAGCGAACTTCGCATCCACGTATGCCTCGACCCCGGTTGCGTCTAAATGTAGATTACCTTTGTACGCTTCAACCATTTTGATCGTGTAATATTTCTTGTATGCCGGGTTGAGGCAGCTTGCGATAATGGCCAGGAGGGGTACATCTTCCCAATATTTTAGAAATTTTAGTTTCATGGCCTCTACGATCGGTGTGAGAGATTTATCGTGTGTTTCTGCTTGTTCCAAATTACGATACACCTTGGAAATTTGATAGATTTGCCCCAACAACTCAAATGCCGTCGGAGAATACGAGCAGGATAGTTTGACGGTTGCTTCAAAAAAGGTTCCTAGGAATGTTGAAAGCCTTTCTAGTTGGTCCCATTCCCCGCCGGTGGGTTCCAATTGTTAGTTTGTAATAATCTAGAAGTCAATAATACGATAATTTATCATAAAGCTTTGTTCATGAATTGGATGATTAATATCATTTTGTTGCCTTGAGTATTATTGCATTTATGGATCATTTCGAGTTCATGACTGAAATTGTGAAACTCCATAATATAGATGATATATACTCTTAATCTTAAAAGGTCACTGACCAAGGTAATTAGCAGGAACACTAATTACCGCTATAAGGTTAGTATGTGGATTAAAAGATGT
>JARJHM010001472.1:0-25633 GCA_033356055.1 Carex pumila | reverse complement strand
ACAATTTTCGAAGATCCAAGCTTGCATATCCAAATGTGAATAAGAACAGAGGAAAACAGTGAGAAGCGTCAAGTTCTCAAATCTAGGGTGATTTTTTGGCAACTTGTGGAAAAAGCAATACCTACACATGCTTAGCAATTGTATTAGGGACATAATTGTAATTAAGAATACACGCCATTGTATTGCACCAATGGCATTAGGTATATACACCATCGGTTGGGATATAGAACCGTTGGCGTTAAGAATATACGCCATCATTAAGAATTTGTGGAGCCAATGGTACATGTAATTTCAAATATTTATTCAGATAATTGACTCAATCAGTACCGTAGTTGTCATTCCAACTTCACATATATTTGCAAAAATCTCTCTTTCTCTGCAACCGTAGATGTCGTTCCAACTTCATATATATTTTCAAAAATCTCTTTCTCCGTAGCGAGAAGTCCAAAGGTCTCAGAAAATCTAGATTTTTTCTCTCACTTACACTGGGCAACCACCCTTCCTGATCTTTGTCACTGAAGTTAAAGTTTTTTCCCCCTTACTCTCTGTTTATAACTTTGGAGGTTTTTTAGACTAAGAACTTATTTTGATATTTTTTTTTGCTGGTAGCCATGTCATCACCACCTCACTCTCCAGCGTGGAGGACTTCGCACAAAGGGAGAGCACAATACCGTATGACGAGGGGTTGGCAAAAATTCGTCATTATTAGCAAGTTACATGTTATCAAGGTTAAATTCGTAATTAGTTTTTTTCTGTATTTTTGTTTTTTGGGATTTAACACAGAGATCTGTGTGCTATGTTCGCTAGGTTTTTGGGTTTTTTTTTTGTTTTTTGGGATTTAACACACTGATCCGTGTGCATTGTTAGCTAGGGTTTTGGGTGTTTTTATTTTTTTTGGAATTTAACACATTGATTTGTGTGCTCTGTTAGCTAGGGTTTTAGGTATTTGTTTTTTTGGGATTTAACACACTTATCTATGTGTACTCTGTTAACTAGGGTTTTGGGATCTTTTTTTTTGGTTTTTTTGGTATTTAAAACAGTGATCTGTGTGTGCTCTGTTTGCTAAGGTTTTAGGGGTTTTTTTTTTGGATTTAATATACTGATCTTTGTGCTCTATTGCCTTACTGGAAAATAACATTAAGTAATTCATTGTTTAAAGATTTGTATCAAGTCGATAGATATTGCAGCTGCAAAGTCCAAATCAGTGAAGTCAAAAGCAGCAAGTCAATGTCCGGATGTCGATCCCTTGGACCTCATTCTGGTAAGTCCACATCTCTTTATCTTACAAGTAACAACTGACAGTCGACTTTACTGTAGAAGTAACCAGAATCATTGTAACACCCTTAGACTTGGTTGATTTTCGTTTATGATTCATTCTACATGAGGTGAAGAGTTGTAATCTTGCGGTCAACTTTGGCTCTGGGCCAATGATTCTGGCCAAGGCTCAGGTGTTCCCGGCCATGGAATGTACTGATGAGGTGGTACGAGGGAGACCCCTCGAACCAATTCACATGCTGGTAGAGGTGGTCTCGACCAATGATATGTATAATCTGATGCCAGTTCTCATTTTCGACGTTACAAATGATATTGTTTTACTCTGTGATGCCTTAAAAAATTGCATTCAACGGCCAAAGAACGAGATACAGTTGGATAGTGATGAGGTAAAATCAATAAACACAATTTTGGTTATTTAACAAAATTACACAATAGTTTGGGCTTGCTACAGCTAAAAGAATGGGATATCTGGAAAATAGAAATGCCTAAATCCCAACACCTAAATTAACCTAGCTTACTCTCTTTATAAAACTTATGATAATGATACATCCATTGTGTGTGTGTGTGTGTGTGTAGATATAGATTAGGTTGTTGGATTTGGCAAATACGGCGATCGAGGATTTGGCCGCTAGAATGGTCAAGGAGCAGGGTTCTTTATCCATAGGCAGTCGGAAACTGCTTGTCACTCAGACGGAGTTGAAAGAACTGGGAATTGAATTCCAAATGCTACTTGACAGATATCTTGCTGTGCCAATGGATGGAGGAGCAGGATTCTTCTGCCTGTAGAACCTAGAGTGTTGCAGCCTCAAGACTTTCAAATGTCAGTGGGTTTCCAAGATATCAAGGACCTGATGACGTACGGGGGGCTTGACGTCTCTATTCTACAAGTCTGGACATTGTGAGTCTTTCGAATTTTAAAGGTTTTTATTCTTTCAGAAATTAACTCTTTTCTTGCAATTTGAAACTTGTTATTTTCAGGTATTGCAGGTCAATAATTCCTCCACTTGAGAAAAAAAATAATAACATTGTTTTTATCTAGACCCAAAATTTGATATGTGAAACATATATGACCCATTACAATGAAACTGCTAAGGAGTACTTGGTTGATGCCTTGCTACAGAATGAGGCATGGAAACTTGTATTTGCACCATACCACCAATAGTAAGATGTTAATTAATTCTACTCATGTAATTTATTGTCTGTTTTTAACAAGTTTGTATTGATTTTTTTTATTGCTTCAATTGTAGTAACCATTGGGTGCTTCTCGTTATAATGCCATAAAACTCTGCTATATATAAGCTGGACTCGTTGCCACATCCAGACAGAGAATTATTGTTCATTACATACCTTAGAAAGTAATTCAAATACATGTACATATTTTAAAACACAAAACACTGATCTAACATACTTCTAGGTACTGCATACTGACCTTTAGTATTATTTCCAGGGCTCATCGGCAACACTTACTAAGGAATAAAAACAAGCTGCAGGCCATGAGGAGGAACCTGGATGTTAGAGACTATGTGGTAAGAAAATATTCCAATATGAGTTTTTATTCTAATTTATTGCAATATCCAATTGCAGTACTAATTATATTTTGTTTAAAATAATACACATTTCAGTGCCCTAGTCAAGTGAAAGACTGGGAATACGACTATTTTGTGGTGAAGAACATGGAGTTCATCATTAAAAATTATTTTAGATTTTTTCCAAAGGTTTGCCAATTAATCACCCGTTTTGATCTATCTATCATGCATGTTTTCAGATTCATTTGTTATATATAATATATATGTATATGTTGTTAATATGTTCGAGTTTCGTTCAAGCAGGCCAAATTGAGTAGTAGGCCGTACCAGGAAAGTGATCTATATGCGACCCGTACAACATGGTGCAAGTACTTCTTGGATCATGTTTTGCCTCCTCGACAAAGGCATGTCTGAATTGAAATTTGGTTAGTTTTTGGTACACATATATGATGTACATTTTTGTCGTTGGCACTTGGGAACAACAGTTAGTTATTGGTATACATATATGATGTACATTTTTTTCATTGGTACAATCAGGGGTACAATTGTGTGAAAGCTTTGCTGATGATAAATTATGACTTGTTGTGAGAGGATGCATACATTTCTGCTCGTACAATTAATGATATATACATTTAATTATATATATGGCTTGTTGGTAATCTATAATGTTGTTATGTTATAGATATGTATGTTGTTGCTGGGTACAATATGCATTATGCATGTTGTATGTTTATATATTTGGTTGAATACATGTTTAAAATTGTTGCTTGAAATGGTAGGTTTAAAAAAGGGCTAGCAAATGGAGGTTAGCTAGCTCCTAAGTGGGGTGTAATAGAAATACATATATATATATATATATAAATCACTAACGGTTCAAATTAAAAACAGATGCAAAGCTAAGACAACAACGGCAATGCAAATAAAACCAAAAATGATGCATTTACCATCGGCAGAAAAAAAAACTGCAAGTGATGCCATAGAACGCGTAGCGACCCACAGTCAATCACATTTACCATCGGTTGCCAAACAAAAGCGATGGCATTGGGTACGTTCCACCCAATGGCCGAACGACCTCTGCCGATGGTATATTGATTAACGCCATCTGTTTTTAGCCGATGTTAGCGTATTTACATTTCCTATCGGAGCGATATGCATCGCATCGGATCTCGATGGCGGAATGCGATTCTAACCGATATGAAAGAGTTTTCTTTTAGTAGTGTATCTAACTATTTAAATTTATTAATTTAAGGACCTCACCGATTGATATCAACGGTCCCGCTTGAACGCACAGTTACAAGTGAATTACTGTCAACACAACATCAGTTTGGGGTTCCCCATTGGTTGTTTTTGCAAAAACTTATTAGGGTGGACTTCCCCATGACAGCTATCTAATTAAACCACCCAGATGCAGTTATTAAGTTTGCCTGTGTTTTGATACTTGTAAATTGTAAGTTTCAAATGGACAAATCCGAAAAGTTGGAACATCTCTAGTATATATATACCCATCCAGAGACCTCTATCCTACGCACCAAAGCAATCCACAAATTAACACAGTGATAACTCCATCCTCACTAGTGTGCTCTAATTATATTAGAAATGGTAAGTGCTTACTTTTCTTATATGTACAGAGGTCAAAATGTTGGTTTTCTGTGGCAAACGAGTGTTAAGACCAAATAATGGCAAAAGGATCCTCCGATTTATTAATCATCTTCTAACATTACTTTTGTTCACTGTGTTGATTTAATGAAGGCATCAACTCCAGCTCTCACAAGGAATCAAGTTCTCATACAGAAAATTGGACCAGTTGGCGGCCATGGCGGTACAACGTTCGATATGGATACCACTGGTATCAGTCGCATTGTTAAGATAAGTGTTCGTGTTAGCACAGTTATTAATAGTTTTGGAGTAAGTTTCATACGTGACGGCCGTGAGGAAAGTGCTGGGATGTGGGGCAACACGCCGGGAAAATTGGTAGAGGTACCACCTTTTTGCATTTCTTTACGCTGTGACCACATTAATCCATTGCAGAAGAAGTATGAAATGAAAAGGAGGACATCTTATCCGAATACTGTTATCAGGACCATTTGAATTGTAGCCACCAAAAGGGCAGTTTATGATATTTATTATTTAATTTGTTAATTATATGCTCTTGGTCTTGTAGTTCGAACTTCAGCCTTCTGAGTATATTACCTCCATTAAAGGCCACATAGGTGATCTCGTTCCAACCACTGTTATTAATTCAATTACATTTGAGACAAACTTGGGAAGTTTTGGACCGTACGGAAGAAACGTAGGAGTTCCTTTTGAGCTTCCAGCATTTGGTGGTCAAATTATTGGTTTCCATGGAAGCGCAGGGGATGTTCTTGACAGAATTGGAGTATACATACAGGTATGTAAAATGATTATTATTGTGAATTTTTTTCAATTTTCTTTTAGACAGATGGTTCCAAATCTTCTGATCATTTAATTTTCCATTTATATAATAAACTAAAATAATATTTTCAAAAATATAATATTTAATTTTCAAGTATATTTTCATATGATAATGATATCGAGTGGACTGTGTTTATTTAATGAAGGTGCCAACTCAAGTTCTCATACAGAAAATTGGGCCAGTTGGTGGCCATGGCGGGACAAGGTTCGATATGGATACCAATGGTATCAGTCGCATTGTTAAGATAAGTGTCCGTGTTAGCACAGTTATTAATAGTTTTGGTGTAAGCTTCATACGTGATGGCCGTGAGGAAAGTGCTGGGATGTGGGGCAGCACGCCGGGAAAATTGGTAGAGGTACTTATTTTTGCATTTCTTTACGCTGTGACCACATTAATCCATTGCAGAAGAATAATGAAATGAAAAGGAGAACATCTTATCCGAGTACTGTTATCAGGACCATTTGAATTTTAGCCACCAAAAGGGCAGTTTATGATATTTATTATTTAATTTGTTAATTATATGCTCTTGGTCTTGTAGTTCGAACTTCAGCCTTCTGAGTATATTACCTCCATTAAAGGCCACATTGGTGATCTCGTTCCAACCACTGTTATTAATTCAATTACATTTGAGACAAACTTGGGAAGTTTTGGACCGTACGGAAGAAACGTAGGAGTTCCTTTTGAGCTTCCAGCATTTGGTGGTCAAATTATTGGTTTCCATGGAAGCGCAGGGGATGTTCTTGACAGAATTGGAGTATACGTCAAGGTACGTAAGATTTTAGATACCTACACCATTTAATTTTTTGTAGTAATACTGTTTTATTAAAGATTAATTAATTACTTTATAAATGGATAAAATTAAGCATTTTGCATATGAACCCTAATCATAATGTTACTGATACATTATATATTGTTAATCCTATTTGAGGTAGGCTAATACAATGACCGGCAGCTCAAGTGGCAGCGTGAGCACTGTGACAACAACTTAATTCTGGGACATAAAGACAAACTTCCTAAGAGATCATTTCCCGTTTCATCTTTGCACTTTTTGTAGGGGTTCTAAGTGAGGAATTTGACAATCCTAATCTTGGTTTCCCTTTTTATCTTAATTTGTTTTGTTTGTGCTTGTTATGGATCGTTGCCCATGAAGCAGATCCGCAATAAAATAAAATGGAGTCCGGGTGTACGTGGACTTTGGTTTGGGCTTGTTTGAATATCAATAAAGTTATTTATCTGTTCCTCATGTCTTCAATATCGCACTAACTTACTTGACAAGTAGACTTGAGCAAATAATTCTAAGTGTTATGGAATTAATGAACTGCGCACAACTAAGACATTTCCTTCATCAAATTCACAAGTTTAAAATTCAGTGCAATTATTAAGATAGGTTATGCTCTCTAACTTTTATATAACAACATCTGGTTAGATCTAAACTTTATCTCTTTCAGACTAGAAGTCTTAAATACTAAAGAAAATGTACCAAAACAAAAAAATAAGCTTTCAAAGTAAATTAGCCACAAGTTAATGTCTCCCTCTAGCACTATGTTCATTTTTTTTTTTTTTTTCTGTGCCTCTGAATCACTACGGCGGAAATTTTAGCTTCAATAATTTTATTATGGGTCAAGTGCACATATAATCGACCCAATAGAACATTAATAATAAGCTTGTGGCTGGTTTGGTTTGAAAGCTACTTCTTTGTTTTATGGCACATTTTTTTTTTTGTATCTAAGATCTTCTAGTGTGAATGAGAGAAATTAAATTTAGATATAAAAACACATTATTATAAAAGTGAGAGAGCCTGACTTTGATATTAAGAAATATACAAAACTATTTTTTTAAACATTTATCACTTGATTTGCTTAATGGTCATAAGTTTTGTTTTTTATGATTTTGGTGATTTGGAGCGCAAAAATGTGTTAAATGAATTTTCCTATCCAAATTCCACACCACAATTTTTCAGAATGAAATGAGAATAAAAGTCTCGAATTGCACCGGCATCAAACACTTGACCTAACTGTGTAATGTACACTTTTAAATTCTACAGCACTTGACACTATTTCCTTATTAATTATTTAATAATTTTTCTTTTTTGAGGTAATAACTTGCTGGTAAAACAAGAAAACACAAAGGAAAGACAAGACAGAGAGGGAAAACCTAGAAAATTAGAAGAAAGAAGAGAAATACAATACTCGTTCCCAAGGAGGCCTCCCTTGCGCACCTCTCCCTCCATAACACGAATTGTGCTATGAGCAAGATTCTCCTCTCCTTCTCCATGTTCTCCTGTTCAATTGTGTCATATGCTGGTACCAGCATGGTGTGTACCAGTGTACTGGTTTTGTGTGCCACCTGTACATATAGAGCCCTCAAAAATGCACAATCATTGAATAAGTGTCTTACTGATTCTGATCCCATCTTACACAGTATATGTTAACCATATGCCAACCATGCCTGATCAGATTGTCAATTTTTAAGATTGCATTAAGGACGATTAGCCACCCATATGTTGAAAATTAATTCAAAATTATATTTAGATAATCTTTGCATATGTTTAGTTTAGTTAGAATCAGTTTTTAGACGCATAAAAACTGCATGAGTTATTTTAGGCATTGGTTATTTTCAGCATAGTTATTTTAGGATTAGTTAGAGTAGTGGTTAGTTATTTTTCAGCATGTTGCGTAGTGGGTGCTTAATTTAGGGAAGTTGTGAGTGGTTATTTTAGGAACATTGTATTGCTTTAAATACTGCATAACTTTATGTAATTGAGTAAGAGAGAAAGGAAATAAACCGTTGTTTCTATTCAGAAAAATATTCTTCTCTCTTCAATCCTTTGCATACTAGCACAAAGCAGTGCAGTATTGCTGAGTTTATTCCAACAAAATGGTATCAGAGCCAGGTTCGATAGGCAAGCAATTGAAGGCTGAGTCAATTTGAAATTGAAGGTAGAGTCAAGTTGCAATTGATGGCAGACTTGATTGTTGTGCAACCTTGAAGAATTGGGGCGTTTTCAATGGCAGAAAACAGCAGCAGCTTGGTGAATGTGACGCAACCAGCAATTCCTCTCTTCAAAGGCGAGAATTATGAGTTTTGGAGTATCAAGATGTCAACCTTGTTCAAATCACATGGCCTATGGGACTTGATTGAGAAAGGAGTTCCCAATCCTGATCCAAATCCACAAGAAACCATGAAGAAAGATGTAAGAGCGTTGTTCTTCATCCAACAAGTAGAGCACGACACAATCTTCTCGAAAATTGCAGCAGCCACCAACGCAATGGAGGCATGGACAACCTTGAAAACAGCATTTCAAGGAAGTTCTCAAGTCATGGCAATCAAACTTCAAGGCCTACGCAGGGACTTCAAAACATTGCTGATGAACAAGGAGGAATCCATGCAGATTTTCCTCTCAAGAGTACAAGGGGTGGTCAACCAAATTCGAGAATTTGGAGACACCATGGAAGAGAAGATGGTGGTGGCGAAAGTCTTAAGGAGCCTAACACCCAAGTTTGATCATGTAGTTGCAGGAATTGAAGAATCAAACGATCTTTCAACCTATTCCTTTGATGAACTGATGGGATCACTGCAGACCCATGAAGCAAAGTTCAGATCAAACGAGAAAGGCTATGGAAAGGCGTTCTACAGAAAGGGGGAGTCCTCTCAAGGCAGAGGTGGACGTGACCATTGTAGATTTGGCAGTTTTGAATTTCAGCACGACAAAAAGATGTCTAGTGCTTCTAGCAGAACATATATGGCTGTGTGCAAGCCGATTGTTTCATAAAGCAGAGGGAAGAACAGCAAGCATGCTGTGAAGAAGAAAAATAAAGAGCAACCCATGCTTTTCATGGCGTATACATCATGTGGAAGGCAAAGATCCACAATCTTTGAAGAAATGGCAGAAAATGAAAAACTAGCATCAAGCAATGCAAGAAGAAATATTAGCAACAAGAACAATAGAGATCAAGAGTGCAAGTTCAGAAGAACAGAAGGCTGAAATTTTGATAAAGGCGTTGGCAAGAGGAATGTTTGAAGAATTCAAAGCAGTTTTTGGCATAATCAATTTTGAATTAAGGGGGAGTGTTGAAAATTAATTCAAAATTATATTTAGATAATCTTTGCATATGTTTAGTTTAGTTAGAATCAGTTTTTAGACGCATAAAAACTGCATGAGTTATTTTAGGCATTGGTTATTTTCAGCATAGTTATTTTAGGATTAGTTAGAGTAGTGGTTAGTTATTTTTCAGCATGTTGCGTAGTGGGTGCTTAATTTAGGGAAGTTGTGAGTGGTTATTTTAGGAACATTGTATTGCTTTAAATACTGCATAACTTTATGTAATTGAGTAAGAGAGAAAGGAAATAAACCGTTGTTTCTATTCAGAAAAATATTCTTCTCTCTTCAATCCTTTGCATACTAGCACAAAGCAGTGCAGTATTGCTGAGTTTATCCCAACACCATATACCTTCGTTAAATAACTTCATGCACAAACCATATTCCACATATACCGAACTTTATTTTATTTTATTGCGGACCATGAATTCGCATCTTCTGGTTTATCTAAAATTTTGAGTTGATGTGCGCAAAATTCATACAGTCAAATCATTTCTGCACGGATCTCAAAACACAACAATATTGACTCTTTAGTCTTTATATCCCGAATAGAATACAGACTCTTGCATGATGGGGCAAGGACCCATAACATGCATATCAAAACAATGATAAACAATTAATGGTAACCTTGCTTAGGATGAATGAATCCTAACATCGAATCCGTACTAGAAATTGGGTGATCTTGGTACCAGGTACCACTGTCATCTTGTGTTCCGGTGCCAGACCGACTAGCATTCCAACCACTGTCACCTTGTGTAGCAGTCCTACCACCATTCCAACCACTGTCACTTTGTGTACCAGGCCTACCACTGTTCCAATGACTATCACCTTGGGTTCAGGTACCAGGCCTACCAGCATTCCAACCACTGTCCCCTTGTGTCCAGGCACCAGACCTACCACCATTCCAACCACTGTCACCTTGTGTACCAGGCCAACCACTGTTCCAACCACTATCACCTTGTCTCCAGGTACCAGGCCTACCAGCATTCCAGCTACTGTCACCTTGTGTACCAGGCCTATAGCCATTCTAACCACTGTCACCTTGTGTCCAAGTACCAGGCTTACCGGCATTTCAACTACCACCTGGGCCGCCCGTCATATTATCAGACTACCACATGAAACAATCAACAAGATATGTATAATGGATCAGTTACAATATGATTATTACTTATATGCAAACTGCAAAAATATTCCACTTGAAACATATCGGAAGACCATTGCTTTTGTGTTTTTGATGTTTTGTATATTATTAAAGTGAGTACACCCACCGAGTTCAGTCGTGCTGAAACAAAAAATATAAAGGAATTGGTAGCAAACTACTGATACCAATTCAAATTATACATTGTGCATCTAATCCAACCTACAAAAACACGTGCAATTTGTTATTGATGTTGCCCTGTGAGTGGTTGAGTTGTCATGTGAGAAACACGTGCAAAAACACAAGCATAAAAAACACGTGCAATTTTAATGACGTCTGCATCTGAGTGGTTGAGTTGTCCTGTGAGAAGTCCATTTGCTATTGATGATGTTGTGTCGACATTCACTTATTATTTGTGCCGTAGAGAGGTCTCAAAAATTTGGAAATTGTTTTTTTGCTTTTTAATTTTTAGGTTGGACACACTAGTGGAAAAACTAAAATCAGAATCGGCTGTATGAACCAATCGATACCTATACCTATCTGGATCGGTTTTATCAATAAAACCGATACTAAAAGCTAATAAAAGCACAGCACATGAACTAATTGGATCGGTTCCTAGCTAAGAACCGATCCTAATACTTGATAATTAGGATCGGTTCTTAGCTTAGAACCAATCCAGATACTATATGGATCAGTTCCTAGCTAAGAACCGATCCTGATACTTTTTTTTTCCAAAGATGGTTTTGCAAAAAAAAAAAAATAGTATAAGAATCAGTTGTTTATAAACAACCGATCTTGATACTTTTTTCTTTTTTTTTGTTGCAGAACCGACTCTGAAAAAAAATAGTATTAGAATCAGTTGTTTCAAATAACCAATCCTAATACTATTTTTGAAGTCATTTTGACTATTGAATTTTTTTATACAATCATGCATGATGCATCAATGACTTGTGCCATATAATAATATACATAGGACTTGAACCCTTGTTGTGTGGGGTTTTGAAGGAACGAATACGAACATTAGCATTTGGTCGATCGGAACCGTTAAAATGAAAGAATGTCATATTAATTTCACCATTATAAAATTTGATACAATTCGGGATTCGTTTACTAGTTCATCAAAGCCAAACAATATAGCAACATCGCACGGCCGTAAATAGTTTCCGTTGGATCAAAACTTACAGTTGTTGGGCCTTCGGCACTTTTACATTATTAAAGTTCCATGTTATATCTTGATCATTTTAAAAATTATTACATGTCATTTAATTACAGACCCATCATTGGATGATCATGCAGAAATGAATGGTCTGCATTCCATTTAACAATTTGATGCCATTAATAATAATAAAATTGTACAAAATTGATCATAGTAGAGTTGATTTGGCCATACAAACACAAATAAATATTTTTTATATTTTTCACATTTTTCTTAATATTTATCCGCGTACATGCATTACCAAACAGAAAAGAAAATAAATGGTAGCCGTTTGATGGTTGATAGACCATCAATATGAGTGGGGTTTACCTCAATGATTCTTCTTATATATAGTATCAGGATCGGTTTTTTATAAAAAACCGATCTTGATACTAATTTTTTTTTGGTAGAACCAACTTTGAAAAAAAAAATAGTATCAGGATCGGTTGTTTATAAACAAACGATACTGATACTATTTTTTTTTCAAAGTTGGTTCTGCAAAAAAAAAGAAAAAAAAAAGAAAAAGAAAATAGTATCAGGATCGGTTGTTTATAAACAACCGATCCTAATGATAACTCCCTATATAATCTGCTTAGGGTTCTTCTTATTTTCATTTCGCGCCTCTCATATTCAACTTAGCGTCTCTCTGTCTGTCTCTGTATCTCCCTCTCAAAATCCTCAGTACTCTTTGTCTCTCTCTGTCTCTATCTCCGTCTCTCCCTCTCCTCCGTGTCTCTCTCTCTCTTTCTCTCCGTCTCTTCCTCTCAAAGCCGAGACTCTCGCACCTCCGATCAACTAATCATCCGGCCGATCAACTATCATGGTATTAGCTTTATCTAATTTTCTCATTATTATACTTTTAAAACACATTTTTTTGTATTTTTTATTGGAAAATGTTTTTCCATCTAATTGTTACCTTTGTTTTTGTTTTTAGGGTCTTTTTTAATCTCAAGTGATGTGATTGCAAAAGAGGTAATTATTGAATTTTTTATTGTTGTGCTTTACATTAATTGCATAAATGTGTGTTAATTGAAGAAATAGCCCAATTAGTCACTTGTATGTTTGTTAATTAATTTTTTTTTTATTTAAATTTCTTGTTATAATATGTAATGCTTCACAAAATGTTGGTTCTTGGAAAAAAAAAGAATTATGATCGGTTGTTTGAAACAACCGATCCTAATATTATTTTTTTTAAAGATGGTTCTGCAAAAAAAAATAAAAAAATAAAAATAGTATCAGGATCGGTTGTTTATAAACAACTAATCCTGATACCCTTTTTTTTTTTTTTGCAGAACTAACCTTGAAAAAAAAAATAGTATCAGGATCGGTTGTTGTGAAACAACCGATCCTGATAGTTTCTATTTGGATCGGTTATTTAATCGATCCAGATTATTGTAGTATCAGTATCGCCTTTATCAGGATCGGTTGTATTCCGATACTAATATGTGTATATAACCGATCCTGATTCCATATTTTCCACTAGTGACACCAATTGTTTAGCACAAATTTAGTCAGACCAGATTTTTTTTTCTGAGGACTGAGGAGGGCTCAATGTCTATGATATTGGTATCATAATTAAATGTGAGAAATTTTAATTTATTCATGTTTAAATTAAGAGATATGAACTTTTACATATATTTACATCATGTCAATTACATATATATATTAAATTACGAGTTTTGGCTTCATTTCGATAGCCGTCAAAATTACGAGTTCTGGATGCATATTAAAATTACATAATTAATTTGTGTCAAAACTAATATAAATTCCAAATTATATATTAATCTATCAAAACTACATACCAATTATCCATAGTCTTTGTCTATTTTTAGAAGTGATTGATGAAAAAATAAAACATTCTTGAAAATAATAAACTTAATTAGTAAAATATATTAGTTAATGTGTAAACTCTCTAGAATTGTCATTAATTAATGTATTGGAATTCTCTAGAATTGTCTTGAAAGATTAAAACGTGTATATGAAAAGAGAGAGTTAATGAGATGATTGAATGTCATTTAGTGATAGGAGTGTGTAGAAAGTTCCTATGAGTTTATATATATAACTTGTAAGGAGTCTTTTGGATGTAAGAGAATAAGAGAGGAATAGAGATAATATAGACTAAATAGGGAAATTTCATAATACTGTCTCTCTTACCTCCACCGAAATATATATCAAATATTAACAAACATCACCTTTTGTTGTGAGAAAACAATTAATCGATACAGCAGATGAGGCGATGGATGTTACTCCTTATTTCAAAAGATACTATTAACTAAGTAAATTTCAAATCTAAAATTTCAAATTGAATTATACTACATATATAATACCAAGAAAAAATTAATTAGTTTATCAATTTCACCTCCTATGAACCACCATGTTGTTTATCAATTTCATAGACATAAATGGATCAAATATAGATGGATATTGGTCAAATTATAATGTTCATTATTATTTTTACGCACAAATAAGAATGTTCTAATAGTCTTAGATACAAGATATATTAGAAATTAAACAAATACACATACAAGCGGATTTTGAATGACTAATACAAATATAGTTGAAATAATAAAACTTAACATATACAATACATGCGAGCATATTCCACATATACCATACATGCGGGCATATATATTACTGCAGCAGCTGATTGGTTCAAATTCTGAAGACTGATAATGAGAAAGTAATAATTGCTTTTGAAATTGAACAACTAATGGACTTACAAGCATACATCTTTTAATAATACTGAAAAGTTAAATGTTTAGGATGCAATCTAATGCTTGATCACTTGTCTGCGCAAAATCACAAGCATTGGGGCAACTATCTTACTGTTTTACTAACATTTTATTGTCAACTATCACTAGACATTCAGTAGGAAACAGTGTGGCCCATCACCAAATCAGAGTGAAGTTGCTGCAGAAGTGGCGTTGCCAGAACATTTTTCATTTCAACGTGATTTCCTTGAGACTGTGGAGATAAGGATAAAAAAGGAGAGTAAAGAAACGGTCAGTGAGGTAGTCACAACTTTGGATATGCTTGTAAAGGCCATAGGAAAAATTGTAATTCTCTAAGTTTGTCGATCATCTTTCAATTCAATTAACAAGTTTGAGAATTGTTTTAGTTTAATGCTATATGTTTCTTTAGCTATCTTTCTGTTCTAAGTTTGTCTGTAAAGCTTGTCTCTTCTTTTTTTTTCTAATTCTGTTCAATGACCACATGACGCTTGTTGTTAGCTGTGATTTCTGGTACAATTAATTAAACTTTCTAGCTATAAAAATAACCTATAATTTCAATTCTTCTAGTTTGGAGTTTGCTGTGTTTCATTGTGTTGTTAATTAATATAACCTCTTTGCACATCTTTCTCTGGCTTTATACATTCCTTTGTAATGATCTTTGTTGGTACATTTTAGATGTTCTATGGTGATGTATTTGGAAATTTGACGATTAAGGCACAGATTTGGTGTTGAATGTAATCCAAGTCAGCAGCCAAGTCAGCAAGGCGCATAAGAACTGCAGTTTCTAGAAGCTACGTTTTTAGTTGTAGGTCTATCTCTGTTAAGAATTAGTTGTAATCTGGTTGTTAATTATAGGCAGCCACGTTTTCTGTTTAGAGGTGTGCAGGAAAGGGTAATTTCTATATTTAGTTTGTCATGTAGTGGGTTGGTTATAGGTTAGTTACAGCAGCGTTATTTTGGGATTAGTGGGTTCTAAATATAGCTGTGGTTAGTGGGTGCTAAATTAGGATTATGTTCTGTGTTAAATACTATGTATCTTGTATCAGTTATGAAATAAGTTGAGTTAGAAAAATCCAGATTCTGTATTTTCTGTTTTTCTATTTTCTGAAACTTCCAACAATTTTGGTATCAGAGCCTAAGGTTAGAGATCAGGGCAGATTTGACCATGGCAGAAAACATGAGCGTTTCGAATCCATCGATTCCGTTGTTCAAGGGAGACAACTACGAGTTCTGGAGCATCAAGATGCGAACTTTGCTCAAGTCGCAAGGTCTATGGGAATTGGTGGAGACGGGAGCACCGACCGCAGATCCCACACCAGCAGAAACAGCAAAGCGAGATGCAAAGGCATTGTTCTTCATTCAACAAGCCGTAGTTGACACGGTGTTCACAAAAATAGCAGCAGCGGCATCGGCAAAGGAGGCCTGGACAACCCTGAAAACTGCATTCCAGGGAAGTTCGAAAGTCCGTGAGATAAAGCTACAAGGCTTGAGAAGAGAGTTTGAGACGTTGAACATGAATCAAGGCGAATCTGTTCAAGCATTTCTCACAAGAGTCACATCCACCGTCAACCAAATCAAGAGTTGTGGCGAAGATCTAGCTGAAAAGATCGTGGTTATGAAGGTGCTCCGCAGCCTTACAACAAAATTTGACCATGTAGTGGCAGCAATCGAAGAGTCCAAGGACCTGTCCACATACTCTTTCGACGAGTTGATGGGTTCGCTGCAAGTCCATGAAGTACGACTTCTTAGATCTGAAGAGAAGGACGATTCTAAGGCGTTCCTCACTAGAGGCAACTCAAGTAGAGGAAGAGGTCGCAGCGGTAGAGGTCGTGGAAGAGGCACGAGCAGCGGAGACAACCGTCAACAACAACAAACAACAAAGAAGGATATTGAGTGCTACTATTGCCACAAGTTCGGTCACGTCAAGGCAGATTGCTACAAGAAGAAGAGGGAAGAAGGACAAGGCAAGCAAGGCGTTGAATGCCACTATTGTCACAGAATCGGCCATGTGCAGGCTGATTGCTACAAGAAGAAGCAAAGAGAAGAGAGTCAAGCAAATTATACATAAGAGGAGGATGCTCAACCAACTCTCTTCATGGCCAGCAGCGCGATTGACAAAATTGAGGCAAGCAACATCTGGTTTCTCGATAGCGGGTGTTCAAATCACATGTCCGGATTGAAGCAGTTGTTTGAAGATTTGGATGAAACATACAAGTTGAAGGTTAAACTTGGCGATGACAAGCAGATTCAGGTAGAAGGCAAGGGCACAATTGCAGTGCACACCAAAGAAAACGGTATGAAATTCTTGCATAATGTGTATTACATTCCGGACTTGACTCAAAATCTGCTGAGTGTCGGGCAATTGATGGATTGTGGTTATTCAATTGTGTTTGAAAGAAAAACTTGTGTAATAAAATCCAAAAACCAGGTATTGGTAGAAGTGAATATGGAAACCAATAAATTGTTTCCCTTGGAGGTTTCAAATGTAAAGGAAAAGGCAATGGTTGCAAAAGATTTGAACCAATCTGAGTTATGGCATCTTAGATATGGTCATTTGAATATCAATGGTCTGAAATTATTGAACCAAAAACAAATGGTTTATGGCCTACCCGAAATCAACCAAATAGGTGTATGTGAAGGGTGTATATTCGGAAAACAAGCCAAGTTTCCATTCCCAAAAGGCCAAGCCAAGAGAGCAACTCAAGTGCTTGAGTTGGTTCATGCGGATTTGTGTGGTCCAATGCAAACCGAATCTCTTGGAGGCAGCAAATATTTTCTGCTTTTCACAGATGATTATAGTAGGATGAGTTGGGTGTATTTCCTACAAAGCAAAGGAGAGGCATTCAAAAGTTTCAAGGTGTTTAAAGCTTTTGTAGAGAAGCAATCTGAAAAGAAGTTGAAGGTGTTAAGAACGGACCGAGGTGGTGAGTTCCTCTCAAAAGAATTCATTAATTTCTGTGAAAATAAAGGGATACACCGTGAGCTAACCACACCCTATACACTTGAGCAAAATGGGGTTGCTGAGAGAAAAAATAGAACTGTGGTAGAATTAGCAAGAAGCATGTTGAAAGCAAAAGGATTACCAAACAAATTCTGGGCTGAGGCAGTTGCAACTGCGGTGTATGTGTTGAATATTTCACCAACAAAATCTGTATGGAATAAAACTCCATTTGAGGCATGGTTTGAGAGGAAACCAGGGGTAAGTCATCTAAGAATATTTGGATGTATAGCTTATGCATTTGTCAATCCACAAAAGAGAACCAAACTTGATGAAAAATTTGAAAAATGTATTTTCATCGGGTATTGTACACAATCAAAAGGGTATCGGCTATATAGTCCAGAAAGTGGTAAAGTCATGGTGAGCAGAAATGTAATGTTTGATGAAAATTCAAATTGGAAATGGAATGAAGAAAAGCAAGGAGTGGAGATTGTTGAATTTGCAAATTTAGATGATGTGGAAGATGAAATACTTCAACAGCCAAGCAACTCACTAAGTTCAGATCTGAACAGCAGCAGTTCTGATGCTGATTTATCTCCAGACAGTCCTGACAGAAGCCGAAACCCTGACCCAAATACACCAACAATAAGAGTGTACAGCAGGCGTCACATTGTTCCAGAAACACCTGTAAGAAAGATGAAATCTGTGCAGGAATTGTACGAAACAACACAAGTATTATTTGTTGTAGACGCAGCAACCAATGAAGAAGCAGCAGAAAATGAAGAATTGATCGCAGAAAGAACAGTGAAGCTCAAGCAGAAAAATTCTGAAGAGCAGAATGCAAGCATATTTACCAAGGCATTATCACTAGGCAAGTATGAACAAAAGGAAATCGAATTGGAGTATGTTAATACGAATGAACAAGTTGCAGATATCATGACCAAGGCTCTTTCAAGAGAGAAGTTTGTTTGGTGTCAAAGAATGATGGACGTAGATGACTTTGGATTAAGGGGGAGTGTTGAATGTAATCCAAGTCAGCAGCCAAGTCAGCAAGGCGCATAAGAACTGCAGTTTCTAGAAGCTACGTTTTTAGTTGTAGGTCTATCTCTGTTAAGAATTAGTTGTAATCTGGTTGTTAATTATAGGCAGCCACGTTTTCTGTTTAGAGGTGTGCAGGAAAGGGTAATTTCTATATTTAGTTTGTCATGTAGTGGATTGGTTATAGGTTAGTTACAGCAGCGTTATTTTGGGATTAGTGGGTTCTAAATATAGCTGTGGTTAGTGGGTGCTAAATTAGGATTATGTTCTGTGTTAAATACTATGTATCTTGTATCAGTTATGAAATAAGTTGAGTTAGAAAAATCCAGATTCTGTATTTTCTGTTTTTCTATTTTCTGAAACTTCCAACATTTGGAGCACAATATTAGGAAAATTGTAAAGGATAGCGGTGACTTTTTACAGTTAATTTTGATTAAGAAAATTGGAACATTGAGTTAATCAACTATCATCAGTCTTCACATTCGCAAAGAGGGAAAATAATAATATTTATTAAATTCACTATTTTTTTTCATACTGGCTGCATTAGGTTGAAGCATTTACTGTTACATTTCCTTGTGAAATGTTCTACTCATACTTGCACAAAATGTTTTTGAAGCATTCCCTGGTACATCACAAAGAGAGAAAAAAAAAAAAATTCTCTCTCATAACCAATCCGTCTTTCATAAAAATAGAAGATTGCTCATTTGATCAATCTCTATTTAAACTTTGGAGATAAGGCTCCACTACATGACTAATTCAACAAAATTAAAATATTAGCTACATAAAGCTTAAGAATGAAAAATAAAAATGTCTATGAAGGAACTCCATACGAGATAACTAATTGATTTGGTAAACGTTTAGATAAATTATAATGTTACAATTGACCCCTTTTTCATATATAAGCTGATTATACAATCAACTTTTTCAAATTCAACAAATCGTTCTAATTATTAAAATTATCAGTGCAACCATTGTTAGTACAAAATTATAATCAACGATTTACTTTTATTTTCAACAATTTAATACTGATGATACTTGATACTGTTACAACAATTTATGCAAATCCAAATTTCTGCCGTTGGTTTTGTCTATAATTAAATTTTAATTTTCAATCCCGATATTGTATTAGGCATGGATGCAATACTAACACCTTCTACTTTTAATTAAGAATATTAAAAACAGTAATTTTTTAATCTTATTTAAATAGCTTGATAACTGAATAGTTTGAAGTACTTTAATTCTCAAGGAGAAGTAGATTACGAAAAAGTGTTGCACTGATCGGCGGTGTGAATATGTAATGAATAATTATTTTTGTACCCGTGCTACAGTACCCGCACTGTATCCGCACTACAGTACAGCGTTACAGTACCCAGACTTAAAAAAACAATGTGTTATGGTCCCCACTAATTATATTGTTTCCACTAATTATTATTCTAAAAATATATTATATATATAGTCTCAACTAACTATTATTCTAAAATCCCAGCAGTACTCTTTCTCTATGGTCTCCACTAATTATATGGTTCCCCTTTCAATGTCCCGGCACTAATTCCGCGTCAACCTTTCTCTAACAAAAATAGTTGATCTCATAAAAATAAATACTGCAGTGCATAGATATAAATACTTTCTGTGTCTAAATATTAATACTTTCTCTGTCATATGTAAAATATACTTAGATATTTATACCTTCGCATATATAAATACTTAGAAGATAATATATTAGCACTTAAAAAAGTAAGATGTTAATACTTTGATGCGTAACTTGTTATGATAATATTTTTTCGAGTTTCCCAATCATTCCTGTGTCAACTTTTCTCTAATAAACATAGTTGATCTCATAGGTATAAATATTTTAGTGTATAAGTATAAATACTTTCAATATTTAGATATTAATACTTTCAGTGTCATATGTAAAAAATACTTGCAAGTGTAGGCATAAATACTTGTACGGCGAGGTATAAACACTTGCGTGACGACGAGCCTGAAAGTACGTGGGTGGTCCCCGAGTACTGTAGCGCGAGTACTGTGCGGGTACTGTAGCGCGGGTAATGTTATCTTGGCGCTACATAATCCACAAAATAAATAATTGTTCACATCATAAGTATAAATACTTTTGTACATAGGTATAAATACTTCCGTTCATAGGTATTAATACTTTAGGAAAAAAAAAATTCGGATTGTGCAATTTCTGCAATCTCCACAAGAAGTTATAGTTTAATATTTAATTTTCGGTGGTCTCCCCTACGGATACAGTGCGGGTACTGTAGCACAGGTACTATTATCAGCTCCCATATATAATTGATTTATAAATTAACTGAAAGCTATAGGATGTTAAATTGTTAATTGATGAAGTAATAAATCAAAATTGTTGAAACCAATTTACTTCAGGAATGATGTTAGAATTTAGAATTAATTTTGTATAAAGTCAAGTGGTCAAAAAGTATTAAAAAAATGAATGCACTAAAATTAATTTGTAAACCTTCTAAAGTCAAGTGGTCAACAATTTAACTACTGATACTTGATACTGTTACAACAATTTATGTAAATTCAAATTTTAGCCACTGGTTTTTGTCTATAAGTAGATTTTAATTTTCAATCCGGATATTGTATTGGGCATGCATGGATGCAATACTACCACCTTCTACTTTTAATTAAGAATATTAAAAACAGTATTTTTTTTAATCGTGTTTAAATAGCTTCCTAGCTGAATAGTTTGAAGTACTTCTCAAGAATAAATAAGGAGATTACAAAAAAGTGTTGCACTGATAATATGTAATATAGGATGTTAATTGATGAATTAATCACTGTAGGTGGGAATAGGAATTTCACATGTGCTCGTAAAAACTTTCAAAATAGTAAATTTTCTCAAAAAACATTTATAATATGTAATATTCTTATTAAAGCTTATTTTTTTCTATCTCTATTTATTTATTTTACTTTTTTAATTATTTTAAAAATCAAATATACAAATTTATCATTTCATCCAATATATACAAGTTTTTCTCCGAAATTTTTATTTATAGAATAATAAAAAAAGAACCACAACATATGATGTGTCTGGGAAAATTCCATATATATTCTACGGCCTCCAAATGGCCTGGTGCCCCAAAGCCTACAGAGCCCAATGATATTTGATGGCTTGGGTATATATTAAATTCTCTGAGAAAGAATTGCTTTTCTTTATTTTTTGTTTGATTATATTATAAATAAAAAATTAGTTTTTTCCTAAACTGGAGATTAGGCTCCAAAAATAATTTGAGAGTGCTAAAAAATATTTGATTTGAATTAGTAATTTTGATTATATGTATGTGAATTACAGGAAATAATAATACCCTCTCTTATGAATAATTCATTTTTGCTATTATCTAAATATTATTATATATATGATGTTTTTAAATATTAAAAAAAAGCTAACAATTTTAAAAATCATAATAATACGTTATAAGATAATAAATAAATATCGAATAATTTATTTCAATTCCCACACTCCAGTACCCGCATTGTACCCCCATCTCTTAAACATATTTTAACTTTCCATAAACTAACTTAACTAACTAGTTTAATTAAATTTATTCACAACACTGTGATCTTCCAAGTTTAATTAAATTCGTGGGTATAAATATTTGGAAGATAATAAATTAATACTTGCAAATTAAGATATTAATACTTGCATGTCTAACTTGATATAACTATATAGAGGGACCACTCAAACTACATGGGAGCAGAATCATACATGTTTTTAGAGGTGAGTTTTTTTTTCAATATCTTCCACATTTCTCACGAGGAATTTTGTGAATCTAAAACCATGAACGTATTCTACGCAATTTTATCTTTCAAATGAGATTCATAATGACGTACTTTCGAATTCATCATCACACAAGTATTTATAATTATACTTGTAAGTATTTTGTCCCTAATCGTGGACCCCGCATCTCCGCATCACATTTCCCTAATCGTCCCTGCGTCAACCTTTCTCTAACAAAAATAGTTGACCACATAGGTATAAATACTTCTGTGCATAAGTATAAATACTTGTAATACTTGATATTAATATTTTTAAATGTCAGCAGTGTCATATGTGAAAAATACTAGGTATAAATACTTAAATGACGAGATATAAATACTTGTGTGATGATGAGCTCGAAAGTATGTCATCATGAATCTCATTTGAAAGATAAAATTGCGTAGAAGACGTTCGTGATTTTAGATGCGCAAAATTTCTTATAGATCATGAGAAATGTAAATGAGATTGAACAAATAAAATTGAAGAGATAATGGGGAGATGAGAGTGCGGGTACTCATATCACGTCCCATAAATATAACATAGCTAACACTACCGAATAAAAACATCATCAACAACGTTGGAAATTTCATGCTGATCGGATAAATGACAAAAAAATTGTTGTAAATCCCAGCAAGATTCGCGCCACACGTGCTAATAATTTCAGATCACTCCGAATATACTTGGATCTATGATTTTTATACTCATATATAACACATGATTAATGATTAAATAGAAGTAAATAGAACATGCTGCCAACCCGTGATTAAATAGTATAGACTATAGAACTATATATGCACATGCTGACACTTGCTGCATGCCAACCCGTGAGTAAATTGAAGTATAGACAATAAACTACAGAACTATACATGAATATGCTGCCAGTGCCAAATCAACAATGCTGCCAACCCGTGATTAAATAGAAGTATAGTCCATAGAACTATATATGCACATGCTGACACTTGCTGCCAACCCGTGATTAAATAGAAGTATAGACAATAGACTATAGAACTATACATGAACATGCTGCCAGTGCCAATTCAACAATGCTGCCGACCCGTGATTAAATAGAAGTATAGACTAGAGAACTATACATGCAGATGCTGCCAGTGCCAATTCAACAATTCAAGTCATATCAAAGCAATTTGAAGGATTTACAATGAAATTCTCACTTCTCAATTCTCTAATTTTCAAGTGATTAACAATCGTTCTTTGATAATAGAAATCATGTTAGTATAGAGAACAACCACAGAGCTCTACCTCAGGAATTGAACTAAGAGAAACATGATTTAAAAATATTAATGAACTACAAAACGTCAAAATGTTAGTTCTCATGATGAGATGTTGAGTACTTCTGGGTTTAGTGCGGGGTATAATCAGCCACCATATGCATATGGATATGAAGATATTAACAATCCTTTATTTGGGTCTACAATATCTTCTTTTTTGGGTTCTGGACAACAATATCCCCATTTTTATTATAATACAGATGATGATGAAGTGATATATGCAGTTAGCACGACATAGTTTTTGATAGTGAAAGAGTGTGTTTATAGTTTTAAACCTTGTATTATATTGTATTAGTGGATTATTTGATTTTAATCATTTATCTAAACATAAATTATTGACAAATTACTTTTTTTATCAATTTTTTCTTTTTTTTAGTGTAAAACAAGCTTCTAGCTAGAAAGTCCAATTTTCCGATCCAAATCAGTAGGGACCGATCTTGATCCCGATACTGATATTTCCTACAGTATATGTATGTCTATATGTATATGTATATGTGTGTGTGTGTGCGTTTGTGTGTATATATATATATATATATATATAGAGAGAGAGAGAGAGAGAGACTAATATGCATTCGGTAGCATATAGGTCGAAATGCATACAGTCCAAATTTGAAATTTCAAAATCTAAAAAAATAATCTGAATAGATCGTCTTGTTCTCCATATTAATATGTGCTTGGAGACCAAATTTTACATTTTTCTGAATTTTTTTTCTATTTATCAGGCCACTTTGAAAATTGTTGATCCAATGGTGGCTTAACAAAATAGTAAAATCAGCAGCCACCGTTGGATCAGCAATTTTCAAAGTGGCTTAATAAATTATAAAAAAATTCCGAAAAATGTAAAATTTGGTCTCCAAGCACATATTAATATGGAGAACAAGAAGAACTATTCAGACCAACTTTTTGGATTTTGAAATTTCAAATTTGGACCGTATGCATTTTGGCCCATATGTTACCCAATGCATATTAGTCACTCTCCATATATATATATATATATAGGAACTACAAAACATCCAAAAAAACCATTCATGTACAAAACATCAGGCATCCAAGACAACCATCTAGCTAGTAAAGCTCCAAAGTCTTCAGACAACAATATTCATATTGACCAGGCATCCAATGTATAAACAACCAATCCCGATCGCTATAGCCCAATTCTGTTGTTGGAGTAATTGTTCTACTAAAACATTCGGAACAAGTGATCAACACAGCAAAGTACCTAAAATTTCTCATTTCTCCTTTATCAAACATGAGATACCGCATCACTGTTTGTAACATGGTATCAAACCTCCAACATTGGACCTCAACCATCTCGAGAATTCTTCTGTCAAATGTTTCAATCAGTGGGACTCAAATAGAGGAATATTGCTAATCATCATTATCCTCGACCCAAAACTGCAACAAATAATTGATCAATTGATAACTTGATTTTTGTACTTTAAAATTTCTTAAAAAAAAACTTCGAACAGGAGATTAAAAATGAAGAGATATTTGGACCTAGCTAGTGGTGTTAATTAATTTTAGCAAATTAACATCCAAATTAAATAGATCCACATATTATATTACAAAACATCAATAACATTTATAACATCCATATCCAAATTAAACATCCAAAACATCCAGAACATCCATACACATCTATATATAAACTAGCTATAGCTAGAAGAATGCTCTACAGGTGGAACCACAAAGTCTTCCAATAACCCAAATAGGATTATATCTACCAAATAGCACATTTAGAAATATCTAGCCCCGATTGAAAATACCCACTTCCAGTGTTGGAAATATCAATGTAGATTTGTGACTAGTAGCAGTTTTCAGATATGTTTCGTAGTTCCTGTAGTTTCTCAGTTCCATGCTACCAAACATGAGATACTGTATCACTCGTTTTACGATGGTATCGAACCTCGTAAATTTAACCTCAACCATATTAAGGCTTCTTGTGTCAGATGCTTCAACCAGCTGGATTGGAACTACAGTATTTTGCCATGATAGTTGAAAATCATGATCACAAAACTGCAACAAATAATTTTCTCATTGATAACCAAATCTTTACTTTATACTTTCTTAAAAATACCCTCTAAAACATCAAATTAAAAATGACGAGAAGCTAGTTATGTATTTGGGGAAAAAAAAAAAAACTTACACAACACTGATGCTGTACCACTGGAAGCTTTATCAAATTTGG